>JAGFMF010011435.1:645983-681537 GCA_019455555.1 Galemys pyrenaicus
AGAGAGAGAGAGAGAGAGAGAGAGAGAGAGAGAGAGAGAGAGAGAGAGAGAGAGAGAGCGAGAGAGCGAGAGAGAGAGAGAGCGAGAGAGCGAGAGAGAGAGCGAGAGAGAGCGAGAGAGCGAGAGAGCGAGAGCGAGAGAGAGAGCGAGAGAGAGAGAGCGAGAGTGAGAGAGAGAGAGCGAGCGAGAGAGAGCGAGAGCGAGAGCGAGAGCATAAAAACCAGTTACTTAAGGAAATTACTTCTAATAACACTGTCATTCAGAAAACTATCCAGAAATAAAATGCATATTTAAAATGCAAAACACAAGGCTCAAGCGCAAAGCACAGCTGGGAGGCTTACATGTGTCTGTGGATGTTTACGTGGCGTGCTTGGGGCAGACGGCTCTGCAGCAGACACCCTTTCCAATTCTGCACACTTCCTGGGAGCCTGACCTGCTCGGCTGTGGACAGCCGTGTCTTCCAAGCCTGAGTCTCGGTCCCCTGCTCTCATTGCTTCTCATTTTCGTCCACTCACGCTTTCTCTTCTTCACCTCCCGCTCTGCAACGTGATGCCCAAATTTCTGTCTAGCTCTTCCAGCTTGCAGTCACTCACATCCGGTCACCTACAAGCTTCTCCATCACAACAGCCGAAGGTCCCCTCAAGCCCAATATTTGAACAAGGCTGTGTCACCTTTCCTGGAAATCCATTTTCTTTTTCTGTCCCTTTGCTTTTCCACCCCCTTTCCAGGTAAAAGGAACTTTGAGAACTGCCAACACCCATCACAGCAGATTTGAGAGCAGGTGATGGTCACCGGTTTCAACATACTCACCTTCCTCCCAACAATAGTAGTGGATGAACGCATTTAAACACGAGTCACCAGCACGAAACAGCTCCTTGCCATGTCGGGGGTCACCCAACCACACTCCGAAGTGACTGCATGCGTCTTGCATGCTTTTCCAACATTAATTAAATACATTTGAGAAACATACAAGAAATGTCGACACGTCTCACCATGAAACATTAGGACCAGATGACATCAACATCCAACGGTAAGCACACATGTACACAAATATGGAGCAGAGGTGGGAGGCAGGCGCGCTCGCATCCGACAAACACCCGTGGGTGATACGCGAGCAAACTGCGTGCGCCGATCCAGCCAGCGAAACCGCTCCCCGCAGCTCCCCTTCTTCTCTGCCGTCAGAGCAAAGAGCCGGATGCCTCGTCGGGCCAAACTGCCATCTCCACCACCATATTTGCCTGTTCACGTTCACGGTACAGGAGCACCCCGATGCACACGCACACACGTTCCCACGGCAGAACACGACAGAACAGTGAGAATGAGTGACACTGGCCGGCCCAGGTGCAGAGCAGACGGCCCGACACGGTGGCGTGTGGGTTAGTTTAGCGATGGGAACCAACGGAGGCTGGTGAGCACATGTGTGTAACAGAAGCACGACCTTGCGAGACGGTGCTTCAGTGGAGACACGAACTCAGTGAGCAAGTAGTACCTGTGGCGGTTTCGTTAAATGGTCCTGGACCCTTGATGGGCAAACCATCAATCTTGATCCATTCACCTCCTAAATTAGGAAAATGCAACTTGATAGTTAGAAATGAGGACTACTGGAGTTTCCACATTTCAGAGCACCCCTGAGGCATATTTATTTTTTCCAAAGGAAAAGGGTTTCATGGAGAGACTCTAGGTTCGCGTCATGATAAATGGTCAAATCTAAATAGCCTTGTCTCACTAAAAATTCACCCTTTGCATTTTCCCTCGTCATCCTGTCTTGCTGCTTGTCCGTTACTTCTCCTGCTTTTCCTGCCTGTGGTCACGACACCTGCCCTTCCTCCCCTCCCCCACCAGGGTCTAGCACGCTTAATCCCACACACACCAGGGTGACAAGGGTCAAACTCTGTCACATTCCCTTTCTTTCTGGCCACCTAGGTGCACCCGTGACCCTGCCCCAACCCTGCCTACTCCTGCACACATTCAACTGGCCTTACCAAGGATGGCCAAGGATGGCTTTTGCTCTGACCACGGTAGAGCCTGGGACCCTGGGCCTGGGACCCTGGGACCCTGGCTTACCCTAGCGGACAATGAAGGACAAAACGCTACTAACCTACATGAACTTAAACCAAGAAATAGCTCTGGGCCTGCTTTCAGCCCCTCAGCTCGCTTCACAGAGCCACAGTCGCCTTGTTCGGGCACGCTAGTGACGCCAGCGTGCGCTGGCCGGAGGAAGCACGGGCTGGTGCTCGCGCTCTGGGTAACGGCGCACTGCCCCGTGCCGGGCCACACTTACCGGGCGGGCTCTCGGCTCTGTACACAGGTCGGCTCACTCCACTGGGGTTTTCTGCAGTGACCAGCACAAAGTACACCACCCCCGGCTCTGGAACACATGGTTGACATCAAGCCACCGAGAAGGACAGTTTGATTCACCGACTGTCCCCCTCATACTGGTTCTGGTCAATGGTAAACATCTGAATGAAGTGACAAGTCGGTAACTTTCCCTCTATTTTAAAAATCTAGATGGCTAAACTTCTCCCCATGCCGCTGAAACGCACCTCACCAAACACCCCCAAGATTTGTCTAGAACAAAGCACAGGGAACGTGGTAAAACCTGGATTCCTGAGCAGCCAATGAAAATGTTTGTGAGCTTTTTAGTGTGAGATTGACGTAGGCAACACAGATACACTGCCCGCTAAGTCGGGACTTGACCCACCATGTGAGCAACTGAAATATTATTTTCCAAAGGAAAATCTCAACAGGAAAAGAAAAAAGGAGAAATGGCAACATAAGTCGTAAAATTTAGTACATGGGAAATCTCCACTACAGCAGCTGCAGCTTTATGAAGTTTCCTGTTCTACAATCAGATGTTCTCCTTATTATGTCTCAACTTGTCTTCGACTAGAGAAATAACTCCCGGGAATCTAGAAACATTCCCTGGAATCTTGAAAATGTTAACCTTGAAATAATCGGGCTTCACTTTTGACTGGTGTCCAGGGGTCAAGGGAAATGCGGGGTCGAGGTCAGCTGTGCTGACTCTTTGGGTGAGCGCCTCCAGTGTTGGGGTGTCGGAGGAAACCAGGTGCGCACACCCACGGGCCTCTGTGTACCGGTTCTCCTCAGCGTTCACGGCCGTCCAGGGTGGCCACAGGGGCGGCGCCCTATGGAGATGGACTGTGTGGGCATTTCAGGGCGTGAGGGTGGGAGGCGCGGGGGTAGCTCCGCCAGAGCCCTGACGGAACTCTCGGGACCAGTGCTTTCCTCCAGCAGGGCAGTGACACCGCCGGCACCGGCCGGGGTTCCCAGCGCTCGGGGCAGGGGAGGCTTCTGTCTGACTGCGGCAGGGCCTGGTGGCACTGAGGGGCTGGCACGACCCGCCAGGCACACTGGGGAGCGCGCTGGGTTCAGACGGTGCAGTGCCGGGCCTCCCGGCACTCTGCTTCACTCGAGCTCAGCACCGCCCACAGGACTGAGGCCACACGGCTGTGCCCCCTCGTCAGAGACGCTGCTCGTCTTCAGGGGGCGCTGTGGCCCTCTCTGCATGTGTCTCCTCTGCAGCAGTAATAGCAAGCAAATGCAACGCTGTTCTGCCTCCATCCCAGCGGTCTTCCCGAACCTCACAACTGAGTTCTGTGGGGCCCCAGCGCTGGGTAAGAGACTCAGTGAGTTTGGCTGGATGGTGAATCTGCACTCTCTGCTCCATCGCGGGGTGGGGGTGCGGGGAGGGAGGCAGCCCAGCGCTGCATGTGGGGCAGAGGTGGGTGGTGGCCCCAGTAGGTCGAATGGGGGGGGGTTGCCCTGGTGCTCACAGGTGCTGACTTCTGCTACCTCCTTAGGGCCCGGGGTGAGGCTGGCCAGGAGATGCCGGTAGAGTAAATGGCGCTTCAGCCTACTGGGCTCAAAACCAGCTCAGGATGGTGGATCCGCAGGGGGCAGCTCAAGGCCTCCGACCCGGCCGCCCGCCCTGCGCTTCTGGAACAACACCTGGGGCGTCTGCAGCCGCCAGACTGGGAGCCAAACTCACTGAGTCTCTTACCCAGCGCTGGGGCCCCACAGAACTCAGTTGTGACTTCCCTCTCTGACAGACGTGGCCCCGCGCGATTGCACACACCTGCACAGGCCACAAACGGGCCACCCCGTCGTAAAGGGGCTGATGGATGAGGACTCGCAGCGCCATTCCCCTAGCCCGCGAGCAGCAAGTGTGGGGGAGCCAAAAGACCCCTGTGTCTCCCGGAAGCGCATTCGGACGTTTCCTGCATAGCTCCGAGACAGGCCGCTCCCCCGGAGCGCACCGCTGCCGGGCGCCAGGGCCAGCGCGGCTCAGGAGCAGGCCGGGCCTTGACTGCCTGCACCAAGGAGCCACCTGCACCCGTTGCCTGTCCACAAACTGACAGGAGGCTGCGGCTCGCTCCGCCGGGGGCCAGCCCGGGGATCACTTACCCACGTCCTCAATAAGGAAGGAAAGTGTCTCCGCGTTCACCTTGATGTATTTAAGGCTTTTCAGGGACTTCCCATAGGCGATGCGGTAATGCTCCGCCGGTCTACTGGCCGCATCTTTGGGTGGCTCCCACGTGACCTTCAGGCCCGTTTTAGCGGGCAGCAGTCTCACGTGCCGCGGCTTCAGTGGGTGGCCAGCTAGGCAAACAGCGCAACCATCAGCCACGGGACGGCAGACGGGCAAAGGGACTTCTTCCCCAGGGTTCTCGGATAGGGTTAGCAAAAGAGCAATGACTTCTCATGGGTCTGTTCCGAATGAGTTTAAGGGCGGTCGTGTTCGGACTTGGTTACAGGATGACAACTAAACAGACACAGCAGGCCCGCAGCTTTTGTGTGTTTTGGGTGACTGTGGGTGGTAAATTTAAACCAAGAGTGAAACAAATCAAAATAAATTCTAGACATACTGGGGCTGGACGATGTTGCTTTGCTAGCGCAAGAGTAACGATCGGTAATTAGACATTCTTCAGAGGCATTTATGTACTGAATGAGCTCTGAGTGTGTCGTGTGGTTTCCTCAGATGTCTTTGGGAAGCCTCTGAACAGAGAACATAAAACACTGATGACCAGGAGACGACCAGTGGGCCCAAAGGGAGCAAGTGGAGCTTTGGTTTCCACCAAGGAAACGAACCAAGATCATCGACAGTTTAAAAGGGAGGGACCCACTGGCTTATCTGCATACAGCCAATTACAACACTTGCGTATTTTATCCCAGATGGAAAAAAACCAGCTATTAAATGCACAGTTCCATTTTCATCTTCAGTTGTGAAGTTCCATAAAAGTATTCTTGATTTTCCAATATAACCAAAATGAAACATAACATTTTGTCAAACAAAATCTCTCTGCTTTCACGTAACGGGCATGGTCACGTGACATAATATAAACAGATGCTAAATACCAGTCGACAATCACGTTGGGCAGACTGGCATCTGAAACAGATTAGTCTAAGATGCAAGATAATCCTGGGAGTGGGGAGGGAAATAGCCTTTATAAACCCTGAAACTTTAAACTTAACAACTTTAAGAAAAGTGACTTTGGAATACCATAAAAGAAAAAAAAGGAAAGTGCTTTGTGATGACACACGCATTGGTTAGTAGTGATTTTAATGCCAAATGAAAACTCTGAACAGAACAATCAGGATGATGCTCACAAACACCGCTCATTTAGTCCAGTCGCACCCCTGCTTCTGGACCGAAGAGGTCCGGAAGGGAGAGATGGCCTGTGGGCCGCTCAGAGAAAGCTAAGGCGCGAGAAACAGACATCGAAGAGGACGGTTTTCGAAGCAGTAGGAGAAGCGTCTCCATTCTGGAGACAAAGCGCAATCCCACACTGCGGACACGGACTGAAGCCCACCACGCGACTCCCCACCTCCCATGAGAAGCGCTGTCCCTGCTCTCCCCTGGGGGAAGCCACAGCTAAGAAACTGATGCCCTCTGGGAAATTCGGGTCTAGGAGACTGTCCCCACAGCGCACTAGCGGCTTCGGGGCGTCGCCACCAGCAGACGTCACCGCGCCTCTAGCACCCTCGTTTACTCTTGTGCCTGCAAGAAAGCCTCTCGGGATTTTCTTTGCTGAAGGACTGGGGGTCCCTTCCTGGGTTTCCTTTATTTCTCCCAAGGCATCACTACAAACACTTCTCCTGTCTCTGCTGAGTGTTTGACCAGCTCTTTCTAGAGCTACCCTACTCCCTGCAAGAGCAGAAGCACGCCCAGGACAGGGATAGCTCCCACCGACCTGCAGGCCTGGGAAGCACGGCGAGGTCCCCAAAACCTGCAGAGGAAAGCAGTGGGTGGGCTGCCGTCCCTCGAGCGATGAGAGAGCAAGAGTGGAGAAAACGCTTCGCCGCTCTCTTGCAGAGTTCCCCTAAGAAAAGTTAATCCTGAACAGAGCCTAACATGTGACATCGAACACCATCACATGCTCCACCTGGTGCTAGTGACTGTCACCAGCACTCAGCTACGTGGGCCTGAAAACGATGTGCTCTCATCACTGCGGGAGGAGGACGGTTTCTAGATGCACCTGCAGCTCTTCCCTGCTGGGCCTCAGTGCGCCCTTGGACACGACATGGAGGAGAATCCACAGTCAAGTGGCCGCACCGTCCAGCGCAGGGAGAGACGCTCAGAACCTTCTAGAAGTGTCCAAGAACAAGAGAAGGAGGGCCAGACCGCTGGGCTGCCAGAACCTACTGAACGTCCTTGCAGCCCGCTGACCAGTAGGAGCCCCCGAGTGGGTCCCGCTGACCCAGTTGGAGCCTCCAAGCCAGTCCACTCTCCTTTTTGCCCAGGATCAAGAGCCGTGGAGCCGCCCTCCTCAGCTCCATCCTGCACCGGCATCCGCGTGTTTAGGCCACACGGCCCGAACCCCTTGAGTCTATAACAGTGAAATGCTCGGGAAAGGGGGGATTATTGAGTGTCTGCCATCTGCCACCCACTTCTCGAGGCCTGTGCAGGAGCCAGCACCATGGGCAACAAACAGACACAGCCGGGACCCTGTGGCCCCCCACGCCGCAGCGAGCAGCGCCAAGGGCTGGAATGTGGAGCTTAGAACCTTCCCGAGCCACAGGCCGCTGAGGGGTGCAGCCCAGCACAGACACTGCTTTGTCGGCCTCCAGTCCAGCTAACCCCACAGCGCATGGGCCCGGGGGGCCTGGAATCTGACCACTCATAGACGATAGTGACCATACCCACGGGAAGTTAACCTAGGGAGCTGGCCGCGCCTCAAGACTGCAAGGCCGCCGTGGTTGCACTTGTCACACCGTCCCCTGCCATCCCAGCCCCCAAGCCTTCTCCTGGGGACGAGGGCACAGCCGCCCCACCTCCTGTCACCCCACCTTTGCAGGTGTCCTCGGCCCCACTCTGGAAGGAATGGCTGCCCCAGGGCTCCCTCGGGGACACTTGCCTTCCTGCAGCCGGAGGAGTGGCTTTCTGAGTCACCTAATGGGGCTGGTGGGATTATTTTTTTTTTTTAAAGATGTATTCATTTATGCGCACAAGAGCTGGGGTACAGGCCAGAGTCGTGGGAGGTGAGAGGACTCAACAGACAGAGTGGGGAGCAGAACAGGCACAGATTGAGTGAAGCACACTGCTGAGGGGAGCAGCCTGGAGGCAGGAGAGGTCTGCTGCGCCCTGTGGGTCCCCTCCCTGGCCGGCGGCAGGGATCGAACTCCTGCTGCAGTGGCTGCGATTTGCTTCACAGTGCGTTGCTTAACCTGCTGCGCCACCAGGGAGGCCCATGGTAGGATTATTTTAAGTGACCTCAGAGCTAAGAACCCACTGCCACTTCTGCAGGTGAACAGAGCATATGCTTTTGTGTCATTTCCAGCAAGTTCATGAACATGACACTGGAGACAGCCTCTGGAGTTACAGATCCTGGGGAGAAACAAGCCCAAAGTTTGCACCCCAAGGACCCTCTGGCCTTGTGCAACCTCAGCCGAACCTGATAGGTGAGGCCCAGACGAGCTGTTTTTTCATCTCCACAGGGTAAAATGGAGGAAATGGACTGACGTGCAGCCTGGGGGTTGCAGCTGCAGTGAAAGAATTTCCTGTCTGTCCTTCTCCACCTGCCCCGTTCAAGGCTGTCTGGGTGGCACCTGCTGGGAAGGTATTCCAAGGTATTCCAGGCGGAAGGGGGCCAGGAAGCACCTGCCAGGACTCGGGCAACCTCACACCAGCACAAAATAATTTCCAGAGTTTGGAACAGCAAACCTCACCCAGGTTCAAGTGTCATTTGCCAGGTACCAAGCAGCAGAAGCCCACGCCCAGATTGCGTCTGCCAGAGGGGCCCCCGGCCCTGGCTCTGTGCGGCCCGTTCCTGGAGGTCACCAGCTCCGCACAGTGGCCTCTGGGGGTGCCGTGGGGTGATGGCGCCCTCGGGACCTGGATTCAGGGCCGGGTCCACAGGGCCAGCCTGACCTGACCAACATCTGCAAGGCCCACCGTGGTGGACGGCACACAGCTCCTCACCGCCCTTCCTTGCCTCCCCCCGCGGCCATCTCTCTGGGCACCAGGCTCTGACCACACTAGCTCAAATGGGGGTCAGGTGAACAAAAAAGGCCGCATCTCTCCAGCCCAGAGCGGGCGGGGCAGGCAGACAGGTGAAGGCATGCTCGGACGCTCCGCCCGGCGCCGTGGTTTCCTTCCAGGGGCCCGTTCCGAGAAGGATTCGGGCCTCACATTGTCCAACACTGCGAGTTTTTCCGAGAAGCTCAACCCAATTCTTCTGGCAACTGACCTGGGGTCACATGACCCAGCGGGCCTGGGAGACCCCACTCGCTGGAGCTGTCCTGACTGCGCTGGGCCCCCCGTGCCTCGTGGCCCCGCAGCTATGCTGGGAGGACCAGCTCTCCCTGGCGCCGGACAACAGCGGAGATGACGGGAGCTGGGCCACCCTGAAGCCATCTCCACCCCGCTCTTCCTGCTGAACAGCGGCTCGAGCCAAGGAGCCAGGGGATTCACACAAGTTCAAGGTGGATTTTTGCCATTTGCACAGCCTGATGGATTCAAAGACCACAAATGAAGGTCTTCCATGAACGTCAAAGTAGCTTTTTAGAGCCAGTTTACACACCCGAAGAAAGGGAGGCGCTGCCAGCAGGAGGGCAGAAGAACGTGGGCACTCCCCACCCCCCACCCCCCGCCTCCCGCCCCAATTACTTTGTAAGTACACCGGGATCGCTCAGTAATGCAACAAAACATTTATGTGGTTTTTTTTTTGTTGTTGTTGTTGTTTTTTAAGATTTGTATATTTCTGCACACAAGAGCTGGGGAACAGGCCAGAGGCGCAGGGGCAGGTAAGAAGATTCACTGGAGGCAGAGCGGGGAGCAGAACAGGCGGATCCACTGAAGTACGCTGAGGGGAGCAGCGGGGAGGCAGGAGAGGTCTGCTGCACCATGTGGGTCAGCTCCCTGGCCGGGGATCGAACTCGTGCTGCAGTGGCTGTGGAAGCCCCACAGTGCAGAGCTCAACCCCTTGCACCACAAGGGAGGCCCCCAAACCTTCATGTTTATGTGAGTCTCCTGACTGCGTCTTTGATTGAGATTCAGGTTTGACGTTCCCCTGGGAGCGCCAAACGCTTCCCAACTCTGAGATGAGGCAAGCACAGCTCTCAGCATGGCCTGACCAGAGACCCCGTCCACACGCCAGGAAAGGTTAGCAGGGGATGAGACTGGGGTGTGGCTCAGGATGTGATCAGCGTGCAGGCAGCCTCAGCCCAGGAGGCCAGGATGGGTGGGAAACTCAGCTGTTTTGCAGGAGGCACAGACCACACAGGGCTTCTTCGAAGGCAGAGGCAGTGGCAACATGTGGGCAGAACACAGAAAGGCCGACAGAACTTTAAATAGTTTTCATGTGGCCGCTCAGATTCGATTTACCAAGTAAGTCTGACTCCCCACCAAAAACAAAAGGGAGGGCCCTCGCGGGTGGCGCAGGGGTTAAGCGCTGCACCGTGAAGCATCCACAGCCGCTGCAGCGCAAGTTCGATCCTGGCCAGGGAGGGACCCACAGGCGCAGCAGCCCTCTCCTGCCTCCCGCTGCTCCCTCAGCAGTGTGACTCAGTGGATCTGCCTGTTCTGCTCCCCGCTCTGTCTCTGGTGAGTCCTCTCACCCCCTGCACCTCTGGCCTGCACCCCAGCTCTTGTGTGCACAACAAATAAATCTTTAAAAAAAAAATGAGTTGCTCCGGGCACTCGGGACGCTTGAGCTGCAGTAAGAGGCCTTGCGTCCCTGGGTCCCGCTTCTGGTAAACTCTAACCTGTGTCTGTCATGTCTTTCTTTCCAAGTCACCTCGGTCCCTTTCCCCAACGCTGTTCACCGGAGCTGGTCTCCGGCAAGTAGCAAGCAGGAGAAACAATTCCCTGACCTGTTCTGGTCGCTGCTGGTCAGGCCTTGCCTCAGCAGTCAGCCAGAACTTGTCCTTTCTGGGCATAAAATCGAGCCACTTTTTGTCTAGGTCTCCAAATGAGACCTGTTTTTAATTTGAACTTGTCTTCGTTTGTTGTTCGTAAGGGATCCACTCTGGGAATTTAATTTTGTCAATGCCAGCGCTCTCCTGTCCGTCCGCCACGGACCTGAGTAAGTACATCTGTCCAGAAAAGGCCAGAATTCAAAGCGACCGAAGCAGCAGGGCTGGCGGAATATGGTCGCTGGGATTGACGATTTTAGGGCTCTTAGCCGTTTTACTGAGGAACCGGTGTAAGCAAACTACTCTTCCCAAGGGAGTAAAAGAACGAGATTTCCCCCGATCTAAAACACCAGCCTTCTAGAACAGTGGAGAGAAATGGAACTGGAGGGATTCCATAGACTTATTTATTTATAAAACGGCAAGAAGAAGAGGGGCAGAAAGAGAAAATGCCCATGAACGTGATGGGAACACAGACACCGGCTGGCTGTTGAACCCGCCCCCGAGCATTTCCCAGGCTTTTGTGGGATCTTTTTACACATTCTTCAAATTCAGTCCGTAACTAAGAAATAACTTCTTGAACAGTGACCATTGTGTACTGGTCCGGTGAGCTCGGCCTACCAGAAGCTGCTCGACATGGTGGCCAAAGAAAACTCCCTGGAAATTCACTGCTTGTCCCCAAACGTGAACGTCACTGTGGAACTATGTAGCCACGGGGGCACCGCTGTCCCTGAAATCACCCCTCGTCTGACTCAGCGCCCTCAAGAGTGCCTCAGCGGCCGGCCAAGTCTGCGGTGGAGACGCAGCTGTGAGACCGGGCACAGTGGCTGGAGCCGCCAGCAGCCCCACGGGAACCACGCGGGCCACGGGAAGCCCAGGGCCGACGACGGCTACCGAGAAAACGACTTTCAGTATTTAAACTTTGAAAACAAAGTCAGATAATCACTGATTCTGAACGGGCACAGGCAAATGATCTATCAGTAAGGAGAAAAAAGGCACGCCCCTGAGTGTTATGGGGGGTCCATTTGTGAGAGGGGGAAATGACAAGTGAAGAAGGCAGGATACGTGCAGCTGTTGAAGGCTACTCAGTGCAACCACTTCCTTTACTTCCCCACAGACACGGACTGAGCAGCTACTGTGTCAGGCTCCGAGTTAGGCACCAGGGGCCCAAAGGTGACTAAGAGGCCCACGTTATCACAGCCTCGAACCTCCAGCGCTTCTGTGACCGTGCTTGGCACCCCCGCTGACGGATGAGGAAGCTGAGTCTCGGGGAGTGACGTGTTCACACCGCCAGCGCGTGCCTGGGGCAAGACCCAGACCACCCGGCGCCCGAGACCACGACCTTCCCACTTGGCCGGCTCAGCGGCAGTCAGAACTAAACGTGACACATGTGGGCCTGGAGAGAAATCAGGGCCCGTGCTGTAAAGCTGAGTCACGGTGGAGCTGAGTGCCCGGGAGCCCTGGACCCGCTGCCTGAACGAGCTCTCGAGAATGTCAGGACCCCCACGCCAGTCCTCCCAGGTGGCGCAAGGGGTAAAGCACCGCACTATGAAGCGTCAACAGCCACTGCGCGCGAGTTCGATCCCGGCCAGGGAGGGGCCCACATGGTGCCCCAGACCTCCCCTGCCTCCCGCTGCTCCCCTCTCTGCCTGTTCTGCTCCCCGCTCTGTCTCTGGTGACTCACCCCCCACACCTCTGTCCTACACCCCAGTCCTTGCATGCATTATTAAGTAATTAAATAAAAAATAGATCCCACGTTGCCAGATCTGCACGTCTAGTTCCCCCACCTCCTCCCAACAGCTGACTTCAACTGATGTCCTCCGGAAGTCCCGCCTCCCTGGTCTTCCTGGTTTCCGGGACCATGCTCCCTGGGGTGTCTCGCACAGCATGGACCCCCTGTGCCACCTCCTCCCTTTGTGTTTCGGAGCCCAGCCTGGGAACCTCCTCCCATGCCGCACGCAGCCCCTTGGCGTCATGGCCGAAGTAGCACCTCTGCTCCCCAGATTGCAACCCCCCCCATGCGGCGGCCCCCAAGTTCATGACCGTTCACCTCTGCGCTGCCCATTCAGCACCTCCAGGAGGCCCTGGCTGGGGAGGAGGCACCGAGGACTCGCGGGAAACAGGACGCCACAGAGGAGAGGTTCTCAGGGGACGGGCGCATCCATCAGGGTCAAGTCCAGCGACGGCGGAGAGAGGCTGTCTCTCCTCCCGTGATGAGGCCAGCCTCCAGCCCCATGACGGTCCCCAGACAGAGCAAACCACCTCCGAGCAACTATCTGACTCAGTTGGCTCTTTCCGCAGCGCCCTCGGAGCACTGGCGGAAGGACGAAGGGCAAGGCGGTCACGGCCCTGGACAAAGGGGAGACATGGGAGCAGCAGAGATGACACTGACGGCGCCAGTCAGGCCCAGCGCCGGGGGCGGGACAGGTGCCCGAGCCTCGGCCGGCCTCCTCCATGCGCGGCGGCTTGGGCCCTTGTCCCCAGACTTGGCGCATGTTCTCTGAAATCGAATCTTAAAACTCGAGCATTGAAAGGAAGCAGGCCGTCTGGTCGGGTTAATGCCCACGGTCCCCACCTTTGACTACACAGCTGTGCGCGGGCTGCTGGGGTGACGCGGAGTCTCCAGGAGGGGCGTCCTGGGAGCACGAGTGGTCTCCAGCCTCCCGACAGGAGCACACGACACGGGAAGGGCGTGGGTGTTGCCAACACAGCAGGACCAAAGCTCAGAGTGGGGAAAGGCATCTCGTCCCACCCGATGGACAGAGAGCCAGGGGTGGTGCCGGGAGGGCTCAAGCAGGGGCTCGGCTGGGATTTCCCCCTGTGGAAACAGCCGGGATTCTAAGGGGCATTTGAGGGTGTCTTCGCTGTGACCCTAAACAGATGCTTCCTCTGCTGAAAGCTCATCACTGTGTCGGAGCTCAGTGGCTGCCGAGACACACCTCCCGGGCCTCCCAGCCCACAGACGGGCTCTCCCCTCCCCGCCCCCCTCCCCTGCCGTGACTGCCAATGGAGTCGGTGTGACTGGGGAAGAAGACGGCCCAGGTCTCTGGGAGCCAGCAGCTGAGCGGCCCCTGCTCCTTTCCCTCCCTGTGGTCTGGTTGATTGGCGGTCCGTGGGGCCCTCTGGATTCCGAGAGTTGCTGACCACAAGCTGCCCCGGCTGTCAGGAAGCACAGAAGGAATGGAGGGGCAGGGCACGCGTGACAGACGGGCAGAGTGTGAAGAACGCCAACAGCAGTGACATTCTGAGGGAGAACAAACCCGGCCTCTTCACCCAGAGGCCCAGCTGGAGCATGGGCACGTCAGAGGTGCAGATGGAGCCACAGCACTTCCATCAGGCAGAGCCCCAGGCACAGCCACCCGCCCACGGACCGGTGGGAAACAGGTCTGCAGGTGCGCGCGAGGGAGGGGGAGGCATGCTTGATGCGGCTGGGCCTGGTCCTGACCAGTGTCCTTGCAGGAGGCGGACTGCGCAGGTGGAGATGCCACGTTACCATGCCGGCGAGATCGGAGCGAGGCGTGCACCAGCCAGAGGACACCCAGGACTCCTGGCACCACCGGGAGCGACAGAGACGCAAGGGAGGGCACACAGGCAGAGCTGTGCTTCCGGGGCGCACAGCCCTGCCCCGCGGGTCTCAAATCCAGAGAACTCGCTCCTCGGTGTCTGGTAGCGGCTGCGCAGACGTGTTCTCCGCGCCAGTGTCAGACTGGGCTGCCAACACGCGCCAGCCTCCTCAGAGCACAGGCGCTGGCCCTGAGGGTAAGGGCGAGAGGGACGAGGAGCGCCGAGCAGGCGGCGGAGACCCCGTGAGCAAGGCCGGCGCGTCCTGCTCTCAGGAGCAGGAGGACAAGCGCCGTCACGTGCGAGGGCGAGATGCACAGCTGCAGGGGCGAAGTGGAAGTGGGGAAAAGCCGGACGTCAGCTCAGGTCAGGCGCTGTCCCTGCAGACCCGCGGCCGGCCCAGGAGCGAGCGCCGGCCACAGCCTGAGGGCCACCGCAGCAGCCGCCGAGGCGCGGCCCCACGCAGTCCACGCCCCGTGAGCCGCAGGAGCAGCGGCCTGGAAGGCGCCCAGAGCTCGGAAATGGCGCGGCACAGCCCGAGGAGGAGCGCGAGGGCCGCGGGGACCCCAAGCCGGTGCGGGCGGGACTGGCCGCGGGGCGCACATGGGCCTGGATCCAGGGGCCCCAGTCCGGGGACTGCCGGGCAGAGAGGACTGACTTTTGGGAAAAGCAGTCACCCCTCCGCATCGATGGCGGCGCGGGCGAGAACGCTGCCTCACCGCGCCGCTGGGGAGTGGGACGCAGTGAACCCGGGGCTGGGGACTCTCCCGCAGGCTGGTGGCCGGTTGTGGGAAAAGGAAGGGAAGGACACGCCCAGCAGCTCCTCCTAAGGCTGAGAACGGAATTGTGAAGGTCACTCCTCAGAGGTGGAGCTTTTCCTCCACATGCAGAACAGGAGGCGGCAGCTCAGTGCTTCCCTGCACCTCCAGCTGCCTCCACCAGAGCTGCCTCCTGGGGGCCGCTTTCCGTTCTTCCACATGCGGCGTGTGCGACTCCTCTTCCAGCACCTCCCTGTCAGCACCCACTCTGATGCGCTTATGTCCAAGGTCACAGCTCCTGGGGCAGGAGGACCAGCCGCGGGCGGTGGAGACGCTGCCCAAGGCCAGGGGCGCCCTCTAAGGGCGGCGGGGCGCAGGCTTGGCCTGGCCATGACCTGAGCGAGGAGCTGGCCAGAGAGTGTCTTTGCGTGACATCACCGCCCCTCCCAGGCACAAAAATCCCTTATTCAAGACTTCCAAACTTCAGCCATCTGGCCCAGACTGGAGAATTTCCTTTGATGAAATAATAATGATAACAACACAATGCCCTTGGATTGGATTAAATCCCTATCTTTTGTCACTAAGCCAAAATAAGTTTTGGAAGGAAAGAGAAGAGGAAGTTTGCTCACAGGTACAACCATTTCTCCCCGACTCCAGAAGCTCAGCTCTGTGTCACCCCAGCTGGTAAAGGAAATACGCAGCGATAGCAGCTCCACCCCAGGGAGCGGCCCCCCACAAGGCTCCAAGACATCGGTTTCCAAAGTCTCCAAGGAAAAGGGTATTCTCCTCTCACCTTTGTTTTATGTCCTTATACGCCTCTCTGTTTTCTAACTGAAATAAAGCTCCAGGGAGCAGAGGGTTGATGTGGACCCAAGAGACCCCTGGGCCCTGCAGGAACAGCGGGACAAGGTGGCGCTTTCCTGAAATGTGGGCTTTGAGCCGTCATGGACAGAATCAGGCCACGCCCTGACCCTGCAACCTGCAAAGATGTGCCATCCGTGGCAAAGGGCTTTGTAGGTGTGATGAAGTTAAGGAGCTGGAGAAAGGGTGGCCCTGGGTTATCCCGAAGGCCTGGTGTCCTCACAGCGATCCTGAGGGAGAGGGCGCCAGGGGGGCGCAGCGGAGAAGGCAGGCGAGCTCAGAGCTCAGTGCATGTGGAGAGGTGTGGCTCCTCCAGGGGTCAGAGAGGGGGAGGGCGGATGCTCCCCAGGTGCTGCAGAAGGGGCCTGCCCTGGTGTTAGCCCAGGGCGGCCCTCAGACCATTCCAGGACTGTGGGAGGATGCACGTGCGCTTAAGCCAATAGGAAACGAACGTTCCCTTCCATGCCTCCCTCCCTGCCTGCTGGTCCAGAATGGTCTACACGACTTAAATAGAAATATGAGTGGTCTTGGCGAGACATATGGGTAATCTCTCGAATCACCTGGTGACAAATTTCTGGGGAAATGCATTGTCATTGCTGCAATTCAATTACAACCTCTAACTTCATGGCGGGAACTGCCTGCTCCGTGGATGTATAAACCAGGGGGCACCAATGCAGAGGACGAAAGGAAAGGGTATATTTCCCAGCTCGTGTCAAAGAAGACAAGAGAGTCTTGCTGAGGTGGCTGGGCCTTGGGAAAGCCCCTGCCAGATCTTTCCAGTCCCTTAGCAGAGACTAACTGGCCCACGGTCACCAATGCAGATACTCAGTGCAGAGACTCGATGCCAGCAATTATCAAACTTTTGTTCTCTGGATTCCTTTCTACTCTGACGTAGCATGGATCTCACGGTGTTGTTTGTGTGGGTTTTACCTATCAGTGCCAGGAATTAAAGCTAAGAAGAGGGTAGATTATATATTTATTAATTGTTATAAAAATAATAAGGTAAACTATTAAGTGTTGGCATAAAAAGTCATTTGTGGGAAAAAAAAAACTGGTTTCTAAAACAAGAAGAAATAGTGAGAAAGTAGCACTCTACGTCTTGGCAGATCTCTTTAATAAAAGACAACAGGATCTCCTATCTATCAGCTCATACCAGTCTTTGCAGGAGGTTGTTCTGGTTAAAGTACCTGAGGAAAATCCTGTCTCACAAAAACATGTAATTGGAAAAGTATTTTAATAATTGTGGGGGGATAATTTTGGAAAATCTTTGATACTACACCAAAACTCATCAAGTAGGAGTTTCTTAAAAGTTCATTGCAATGTAGAGCCTGGCAGCACAGGGCGAACTGGTCACGTCTGTTGCACTGAAACCCACTGGGCTGTCTTGCACTTGGATGGGTCTATTAGCTGGCAAGGTTCTGTAACACTGGGCAGGGGAAGCTTGCATTTATCATTTTGCTTGCTTTTAGAGGTCATCCAAATGCTGACATGTTTTAGAACAGAGTATTCGAAAGTCATGCTCTTTTATAGCCCCATTGATCCTGTTAGAAACGTTTTTTAAGTATTGGGAAACTGTCAAGCCTGTGAAGTTGGAGCAAACTTGGCAAAATTCTAATTTTCATTTGAAAGCTCAAATGTTATCACTGGCAACGCAGACAGCAGATATTTTACTAGAAGTGGCAGGCTTTCTTTGTTCTTTAACATGCCTGCCAAAGACGGAGTCAGAATAACTACAGCTCGTCCGTGGTGGTTCGGGAGACATGACGCCCAGAAGGAAGGCAGCCAGTTCAGCTCACAGCTACATGCACAGGCCTTCCCCGGCCCTGCCGTCACCCTTGGGGGCAGTGCAGGGCTTCCGTGTCCTCGTTTCTTCACGCGGAATACTCCACGCGCGTTCAAGGGTAGAGATTTAATACAAATTAATAATTTTTACTGTTGCACCAAGGACACTCTTTTTAAGAAAAGGATTTTTATTACTATAATGTCTATTTTTTTCAGTTGTATAATTTATTTTTTATTAACTTTTTTTTTTCTTACATCATTGTAGTCCCCACGGAGCTGGGAGGGATGATGCTGGCCAAAATAAGTCAGCAGGAAAAGATAAATTCCGATGGACTCGCTTCTATGTGGAATACACAGAAACCAAACAGAAGGTCATGACAAAGGCACCAAAGACATTTGTAATAGAAACTGGAGCACAGTTTCTTCACTTCAGAGGTTGGAAGCATCGTGATGGCTGGCTCACTGTGGTTCCAGGCCTGGATTCATGCTCAGATACCCACACTTTCGCCCACCGAACTTTTGCACCCCTACTACACAAGTCAACAATGGCATCACAACATTTAGAAAAGCAAAAGTTACCTTAGCATCACTTTGAAAATCATTTAGACCTTGTGGATCCCCTTCAAGGATGTTTAAGCTTTAAAGAAAACAATTAAACTCGCATGCCCAAAGTGACCACCAGAAGCGTGTCTCCACGTGTTTGTTGAAAACTACCCCGCGGGAGCTGGCCCTGCCGAGGGCATTCTGCCCGTGGCATGGCTGAGCGGAGGGCGGGGGTTGGGGGCAGGGGCAATCGCTGGCTTGTTCTGTTCGGCACTTTAACCGACCACCGATTTGAAGGGTTTGGTTGGCTCTTCCACATGCCCAGCGGAGCACCTGTTCAAAGTTAGTTCCTCTCAACTTTGGGGGCCTGTTGAAGTGCCTGTGGGTGGTTTCATTAGAGGGATTCTGGCCCCGGGGGGCAGCGGACTCCTGACTCGGCAGCTGGCCAGACCATACTTTAATTCAGCCCCAGCAGTGCCCGCGGCCTTGACATGAGAACCAGAGGACCAGCGTGCAGCAAGGGCTGCCCTGTGCTGAGCAGGGCGGGCAGACACCCGTCTCCCGGGGCTGGTGAAATAAGCCAGATGCCCCTGACTCCCCCTGTGGCATGTGGGGTGGGGTGGGTGGGAGAGTCTGTCCCCAGGATGTCATGCTTGTCCCTTTCCTTTTTCACGTCATTGACATGTGGCAGATGTCCACTGCAGGATGGGCTTCCCGCGTCCCCTCCTTCGCCCGTTCCTAGCCTGCTCATCACTCTGCTGCAATCCAGCCAACGCAGCAGAGAGTGGAGCCAGCGGCCTTCCAGCCCCAGCATTCCACGGCTGGTGATTTACAGAGCAGACGGCAAGCGGGCGGGGATGGGGGGGTGAACACCAGCCTGGGGAGCCATCAGGCCGTCCTGACTTCACACGCACTGGGCAGCCCACGGCAGGTGCTGCAGGGTCCAGCAGCCCCCAAGCCTTAACCACCATGAAGCCAGCTCCGAGCCGGTTCCCGTCAGTCCACTTTCCGAAACAAAAACTCTTTCAACGCTCAGAACATTTTGATTTAGAGAGAAACTAAAGGGCATGGGCTGTAGGTGGGAAGTTGAAAGGCTCTAGAATAGTCCCATTATTGTCAGTGCTGTGCAGAGCGGTCAGTGGATGCCTTCCTAGAGGACGGGACAGGCAGGAGAACAAAACCTACAGTCGGCGCCGCCTTTCACAAAAACGTGGAGCTCGGAGCCGGAGCCCACCGCCAGGGAGTCGCAAGGTGGTTCTAGGCTTGCCCGCGGGGCGAGCGGCAGGAGCGGGAAGGGCACCCCCATCCTCGGAGCCCTCTAGAGCCTGGGCTCCCGTCCGATGTGAGCAGCCAGCTGAGCGAGCCCTCCAACAGCAGAACAAGAGGTCCCTGCAACTGATGCTACAGAAAAGCCACATCCTTTCAAGTGTGTGAACGTGGGGGCTGGGGGCGACGGTGTAGCGACAGAATCACCACAGCCCGTCTACACCGAGCGAACACGGATACCTGGCCACAGCCTCGCTGCTCGCTGGTGTTGCGGCCCCAAGAGAGCACCGGTCGGTAGCTCCGGGCGCCGCGCTGGCGCGTCCCTGTCCCTCCGCTCCGGTCGTCCCAGCCCAGCCCCGAGCTCGGCCGGCCCGCGCTCGGCCGGCTCTGGGCTCCTGGCTGCGGGGCTCGGCGCCCGTGCGCCTCTGGACGGTGCTCCCGCCCCCGGGATACTGCCCTGCGGGGCACCGGCGCCCAGGCGGGAGGCCCGAGCAAAGCAGACCGCAAGTGCCGTCAGGGCCCAGAGATCCCGGCCAGTCACCCCCGCCCAGCCCGCGAGGCGCTTTCGTCCCTATTATTGTTATTTCTTAAGTTTTGCCTGAGTCCCCCGAAAGTCAACGCCGGGTCTCCTGATGCCGCGTGTTGGACGGCGAAGCTGAAACTCGGGGCGCTCAGGTTCCCCGGCACCGACGGGCCCGGCCCGCCTGGGGCGCAGGAGGCGCGCAGTGCCCAGAGCCCGCGCCCGCCGTCCCCCCGCACCACGGCTCGCGAGCAACGAGGACGCCCCGGTTAGTGACACGACAGTAGCGAGCACAGAGCGACGGGGCGCTGGTCCCCGAGCGACAGGCCGGTGAGTGCGCGTGAGGCGGACAGAGAAGGGCGCGAGAGCCGGCAGCCGCCCGGGCTGCGCCTACCTGGAGCCCCCGCCGAGGAGGCGGCGGGCAGCAGCGCGGCCAGCAGCAGCAGCGCCGCCCAGGGCAGCGGACCCCGCGTGAGCGAGGGCGCCCCAGCGTCGGGCGCCATCGGGGGCCCGGGGTGCGCGGCGGGCCGGGAGGGGGCGGCTGGCGGGGGCGCTGGCTGGAGTCCGGGAGCGCTGAGGCGCGCCGGCCGTCGGTCCCGCGTTCGCTGTGCTCTGCGCCAGCGCCTGGCCTGCGCACCCCGCCCCGCGCCGCTCAGTCCCCGCCCGCGCCCCGCTCTGCGCCCAGACCTCCGGCCGAGCCTTTCCGCCGCGCGCCGGCGCCCCCTGCCGTCCGCGGGGGCGACCGGGCGGGGGCGGGGTTGGGGGGACCGCCGCCAGAGCTGGGGGGTGGGGCCAGGGGTAGGAGGACGCGGCGGGGGTCCCGGGGATCCGAGGGTCTGGGCACCCCGGAATCAGCTTGGAGCCTCGAAATCCGCTGACTGCGGCGGGTGAAACAACCGGGAAGTTCCTCCGCGGCCAGCCGCTGCCCAGGCAGGACTGCCCCCGCCCCACGGGCCCACCCCCGCCCCGTTCCCCCAGGCNCCCCCCCCCCCCCCCCCCCCGCCACGACCGGTTTCGACGTCGGGACGGCGCCAAGACCTTTCACCCCTGCGCGCAGTTGGGGGGGTTCCTGAGGCTCACCCCACCCGCGGGACTCCCCCACGCCCCGCGCACAGGAGACGGGCTTTGAGCCCGGAGCACGGCTCCTGCTGACAGTTCCTGCGCCTGACCGAGACCCCCAGCGGAGGGCTTCAGGAACTTTCTCCTGCTCAGGGGGTCCTTCTGGTGCACTCCCACCTGTTGGGGACCAGCTCCCTGTGCCCTGAAGGCCTGGGGGCCGCGCTGGGAGCCCCTGAGCCCGAAATGGCCGAAGCTCACAGCCTAAAGCTGTCTGCTTGGGCACAGCCAGAGCTCGGCCAGGTGCTGTGGGAGGAAAAGGTGGGAGGAAAGCTGGTGAGGTGGTCTAGCCTGGTGAGAGGAGGCGGCTTTCCTGAGATACACCCAGGCTGCCCAGGCAGCGCTCCCCGGGGCAGACCCTCTGCTTCCCAAAGAGGGTCCCGTCCTTCCTCTGCAAGGTCTGTGCTCCCACAGCCGGTCCTTGCAGCATCTCCGCGCTTACTCCCCACTTCTGTTACTCCCCAAGGTGCCGTTTCCCCTCTGCCCAGGCCCACCTGCCCCTGCCCCTCCTCAGAAGTCACAGCCAGGCTGACCTCTCCCGCCCACCTTCCCCAGACTTGACCCCAGGGTCACAGGGGCCGAAGCCTGCCCAGCGAGAGGGAGCTCTTGTAAGTGGGGCTCGCAGAAGTCTCCTCTCCCTCTTGAAAGTGCAAAGATGGCAGCCCAGGGAGCTTGAAATGTGCTGCCTTCCCCCCAAAATATGCCTTTGCGGGAATTCCTGAGCGAGTGCTACCTGCACTGGGGGGAGGGGCAGTCTTTGTAAATGGGGTTGCCCTGGCTCATGGGGCGGTCCAAAGAGCATCCCTCTCAGGAGGAGGCTGGAGAGAAGAGGGTGTGCGGGCAGCGGCGGGGCTGGGCGGAGGCGCCCAGTAGCACCAGCCAGCGGGCAGAGCCTGGCGCCCAGGAGCAGCGCCTCCTGGGCTTCTGGGAGCGAGAGCCTGTGGGTGCCCCGCCTCTGATCTGGGGTGACAGGTCTGGGCCTGCAGGCCCAGGAGCCGGAGCCTTGGGAGGACGTTTTCCTGGAGTTTCGAGCCCTGCTTGTGCCCCTTGGTGCAGCAGCCGCGGGAACGGCTCCATTGCCACAGAGGGGCCTGTGCCGGCTCCAGCCCAGGACAGCGCCTGGAGACACGAGGTCCACGCCAGGAAAGTGCTGAGTGGGGAGAGAAAGAGCGGCCGGTGCACAAGGCCTGGCCCCAGCACCCCCTGTGCTTCTGGAAGTTTCCCGGAGGTTCATCCTGGAAGGGAGCAAACTCCCTTTTGCTACATTGGGGCAGGATTCTCGCCGACAGAGCCCATCAGTCCTGACCAGCACCTTTCTGTCGTCAGAGGGGAGAGTGGAAGCTGCCCTTTAGCTCCTATCCGCCACCCGAAGAGGCCATCCCAGTGCCAGCGCGCAGTCACCTTCACGAAATGGGGCCAGCTCGGTTGCCGCTCATCTGTTCAGGTGACGGACACTGGTTACTTGTTGCCGGCCTGACGCTGCTCTGTGCACGGGGACCGTGTGGCTGGTCCCCAGAACTAAGACCAGCAGGAGGTAGGTCCGGAGAGGTGGGGGAGGGGGACGCAAGGACTTGACCGGCCTCAGGGGCTTGGCATTTGCTCCGAGGGTGCGTGGAGGAGCTGGGAGGACCCAGATGAGAGCAGAGACGCAAACAAGACTGGCAGTGGAGCTGGCGGGACAGGACCACCGATAAGCAGGTTCTTGTCTTCAGGCGAGGGGAGGTGGCGGGTGGGCCAGAGGCTAGCCTGGATGAGCAGTAGCGCGACGCCGTCCAGCTTGAAGGTGGGGTAGGGTGAGTTCCTAACTGGGTGGCGGTGGGGGTGGAGAGGGAAGAAAAGGAAACGGTAATATACACGGTCCCACTGTTCCAACCCTGGTCTTTACCTCTGCATCAAGACTCTCCAAGATCTTGCTCTTCAATTTTACTTGAATAAAATTGCCATATAGCGAGTGTGCAAAAAGGCACAGGGCAGGCTCATGGAAGTTTCCTTCCTTTCCCGTGCATGCATGCGCGTGATGGGTTCGAGCAACCTCGGAGGCACAGCAATGCAACATTATCCCCGGCTCTCGAGTTTGATGACTGGCCCAGAGCAGTCAGCCTTGGCTGGTAGATGCTAAATGGAATTACTGGCATTCATGGGTCTGACATTTATGGATTCTAATTTGAATTCAAATTTGAGAGTGTTTACTTCAACGGTCTTAAAGGGAATTTCAAAGGTATTGTTACGGGGCAACCCCGATATAAAACGGGTGCACTGACTATGGTTCCTCACCTGTGTGCTTTAAAAGCACTTATAATAAAACTCAACAAAGGTCCCCACAACAAAGGTCAATAAAGGTTTATTTACAGAAGAAGGAGGGATGAAGAAATGAGTAACTTGGGAGAAGAGAGGGAGATAAATCATGAATGTGTCCTGCCAGTTCCGCTGAACCGGAACTCCAAAAGCATGCTGAGCGAGGGAGAACCAAGGACCCCCAAGGCCTGCCTGTCTGGTTTGATACCAACCCCAGCTGCTTAACTCCACCCTCAGGTCCAGCGTCCTCAGCGGTGATAACATTATGGGATTTGTAGTTCTTGGGGTCTCGATGTCTTTGGTCTGGGGTTGTGGTGGGGTCCATCAAACCTACCTGTAGAGTTCGCTGAGGACATCTTTCCCCCCTAACTAACAGCAGCACTACTTTTAGGTTTCAAAAGTTCAAAAGGGCCTCCCTGGTGGCGCAAGGGGTTGAGTGGTGCACTGTGGGACTTCCACAGCCACAGCAGCACGAGTTCGATCCCAGCCAGGGAGAGGACCCACATGGCGCAGCAGCCCTCTCCTGCCACCTGCTGCTCCCCTCAGCAGTGTGTTTCAGTCAGTCTGCCTGTTCTGCTCCCCACTCTGTCTCTGGTGACTCCTCTCACCCCCTGCCCCTCTGGCCTGCACCCCAGTTCTTGTGTGCATAAATAAAAATAAAATCTTTTTAAAAAAAATTCAAAAGCCGTGACCTGAAAGTCCTGTCTTCTGTCCTGAATGTGATAATCTCAAAAACATAAGCCCTTGGGAGTTCTTGTCCTTCTAATGAAACTTTAGTCCACTCCATTGTTACACCTTGTTGTCCTGTTTTCAGATGATTTCATGAGCTCCTGGTTCTTCTTCCACTGTGTTTATCAAAACAGAACAGCACAGACCTCACCCCTGGGCTGGACAGAGCTCAGCTTTGAAATGGGCCCTTCCTTGCCCTGACTTAAGTCTCTGGTGACTTCTGGCTGCACGAACCAGTCGTACCCACACGTGCTGTTGCTGTTTCTAGTTATGTTCTTAAATAACCACACATTCAAAGAGCTCAGCACTTCGCTCACACGTTGTCATGGCATTCCTATGTGATAAGGTAGATTAAGTGCTATTCTCGTGCTTCATGCGGATAAATGGGGCCAAGTTCAAATGGCCATCCCGTGCAGCTCCAGATTTTTGCAAGTGCACATCTCATCCCAGCCTCTGGCATCACACCTTGTCCAGCGTGCACACGGCTCTCTAACCCCTCTTCTGGCTTGGGGCGCCCTTGTGAGTTGCAGCCGAAATGTCAGCTCGGGCTGCCACGGTCTGGAGGTGTGAGTGGGGCTGGAGGTCCTGCTTCCCGGGACGTGGCCAGCTGGCTGGACGCTCCCGCCGGCTGCTGGGCGTGACCTGCGTCCCTCCGCTGCTGGGCCTCCTGCAGAACTTCTCGAGCATCTGGGAAGCACAGCCCATGGCTCTCCCTGGGTCGAGAGTCCGAGGCAGCTTGGGAAGTCACCCGCGGTCATTTCTATCGTATTCTGCCAGTGACACAGAGTAACCCTGATGCATCGTGGGAGGGACAGAGACGCAGATGCTGGGGGGTGGGAGCCTGGAGGTGTGACCTGGAGGCTCGCGGGGCACTGACCCTGCTCTCAGGCACCTCCCAGGCTCCCTGACCAGTGAGCTGCTTCTCCTCGAGTCTCCGCTCCCAGCTCCCCTCCCTTCACTTCAACTGAGGCCAGGCTGCGGGGGGGGGGGGGGGAAGCACACCACCCCCCCATGGTCCCCAGAATACCTGCCCTGCAGGCACAGAACACGAGTCCTCCCTTCCTCTGCCCCCTCTTCTCTGTTCCCGCTGGCGCCCTCTGTCAGGTGTGCCCGTCAGCGTCCCTGATGGTGCACTTAGCTACATCACAACGCTTCGGTCTGCTTTCGGGCAGGAATCCGCGTGCATTCGTAGGATGTGACACACATGCGCTGCAGCTCGTAAACTCTGTGCAGCGGCTCCTGCGGGATGGACTCCATTTGCAGCCTCATTGCATTGAATAGGGCGCCCTGGAAAGAACCATCTGGATGGAAACAAGGGAGGGTTCCTGCTTCACTGCTCCATGGCCAGCCCACCTGTGTTCTCTTACACACCTCCCTCACCCATTTATTCACATCTTATGGCACCTCCTCCTGGAAGCCCTCCCTGACTAGGCCCTTGCGGGACTTACCCTGCAAACTCCTTTAGTACTTATATTCTGTTCTGCATCACTTGGTTTATCATCATATGTTCTCGTTCCTGGTTTAAAACTCCTGTTCCACTTGGGAACCCCATAGACCACTAAGAACGTAGAGGATACTAGATTTTAAAAATTACTTCTAAGTAACTTAACTGCTTTTTCCACAAACATTTATGGAACACCTACTGTGTGTCAAGCACTATGATAATATGAAAGGCACAAGTATGGTTAAGACACAACATCCGGAATTATTTTCCTGGAGGACATTGGGGGAGCAATAAAGCAGCAGTTCCGACCGTGTTTCGTTCACTTTAATGTGTGATTTATCTGCTTAATAACTTCATGTCAAAAGAGGCTTCAACTGTAGCAATTAAAATGTGTCAGCTGTGGTCACTGCAAATGGTGAGAGCAGCAAAGTGCCAAGGGAGGGCAGCTCTGGAGCTGGAGATTCTCTCTAGGCACTAGATAGCTTTGCTTGTAGAGTTCCACATGAAAATGCCACTAGGATACAAGTTGTTTTGTTATAACCATTGGCAAGAAAATATGCAAAGCTTTAAATACCACCAGGAGGCCTTGCAACTTTTGAGCGGCAGCCCAGGAGCTGCTGCAGGTTCTCCAAGAAGAGGGAGCGGGGTGGGGGGGTGGGGGGGTAAGGGGGTGAGGGGCTCCTCCAGAAGGAGGGGCAGTGCCGGCAGCCCCCCCAAATCAGACCTGCACTATCTCCACTGACTCACACACGGCTGCCAGGCCCGCTCCATTCATTCGAGATTGAGTCACTTTTCCACATTCTTTTCCCCCCACAAGACTTTGTAGATTTTTAACTCCTCAGAATTTAGTTGTCTGAGATCATCTCTAAGATTACCCTCTGTGATTACTGCCACGTCCACTCCCACCTCCAGCTAGGAAGCCTGGGGGCCAGGGGTGAGACCACTACCATCTTCTGGGGCTGTCAGGACTGTGCTCCCGTTAAGATAGGCAGGGTCCTCCGATGCAGCTCATCTCTGTGCTGAAGAGCTGTTGACGATGGATCGGAGCGAGTGACGCGGGACTGAGCAGAGGTGAAGCAGAACGGATGGAAAAAGGCAGCTCGGAGCAGCAGGGAAAGGGCCAAGGGCTTTGAGACAAAGTGATCATTTCGCGAGCAAAGGGCAGCTCTGTGAGCGTGTCTCTGTGCACGTGTCTGTCTCTGGACTTCTGTGCATGAGTGTGTCTGTGCGTGCGTGCGTGCGTGCGTGCGCGTGTGTGCTGCTTGCTGCACAGGAGCGAGGACACGGTCGGCAGAGCAGGCGACAGGAGGCGTGTTGGCAGAGCCGCACCTGGGCCAGAGGGGGGGCGGTGGGGGGCGGTGACAGAGACCGGAGACCGAGGCCAGGGTTTGCCGCCAGGGGCTGAGGAGCCTGCCTGGCTGGAGCTGGGTCACATGGGAGGGAGTGGCCCGTGGTGGGGCTTAGGGGAGGCTGGAGTGGTAACAGAGGTCAAGTAGACTCAGGGATTTGGATTTGCTCAGAGGCCAGCGAAACCTCCGAACAGGGCGGTCTGTCGGTGTCTCTCAAGCGAATGTGGAGCCTGGCTCCTGTGGCTTTCGCTGTGGCAAGGCGGGTCATCCCTCCCGTGCGGCTGAAGACGACCATCTTCACTCTGTTCACACAAGGAGCCTTCCTTCCTGGGGCGGGGACCCTCGGGTGGCAGTTAACTGTACGATGCCTCCAGGTTCGTTCACATCACCCCACAGCATCTGTCTCAGGTATTTCCAACAGCTCTCGGCCAAGCCCCGCGCCAGCATAATAATTCTCTCTCTCTGGACATTTTTTTATTCTCCCTTACGGCTCAACAAAAGTGGGCAGAGGACAAAAGGAGGTCAGAGCCGAATGTCAGCATTGTCCCTCCTGCGCTGCAGGAAACGTCTCAAGCTCAGTCTGGCAGGAGCCGCCTCCCGCCTGCAGCATCTCGCATCCTGGCGGTGCCGGTCTCGGCTCCCTGGGTCAGCAGAAGGAAGCAGAGTTGGGGAGAAGCAGAGTCCTTAATCTGCCAACAGATCCGTCTTAAATGCCACCGTCCCGCTCTTGGCGGAGGGCGGGGGTCTTCACCCAGAGCGCGAGGGCGCGGAAGGGCAGGGGGCGAGGGCCACGCGTCTGTCCTTGCGTCTGGAGGCTTCATGGACGCCAGGTGCTCTGACCGCCAGCTGGTGCTCAGAGACTCAGGTGCTGTCTTGCTAGCGATGCTCCTTCCTCGACTGTAAGGAAACAGAGTCTGCTAAGCCCAGGGGTGAATAACGAGAGGGGAGCTTATCTGGTGGGGCAGAGAAAGACAAGCCCCTCCTTGCCGCCAGCTCTCACCATCACTCATCTCGGCTACGGCTCCATACCCCAGGTCACCTGGATATTTTTCTGTCACCTGCCAGGCATTGCTTTTTTTTCTTAAGATTTATTTAAGCACACAAGATCTGGGGTACAGGCCAGAGGCACGGGGGTTGAGAGGATTCACCAGAGACAGAGCGGGGAGCAGAACAGGTGGATCTACTGAAACACACTGCTGAGGGGAGCAGCAGAGACAGGAGAGGTCTGTTGCGCCCTGTGGGTCCCCTCCCTGGCGGGGGATCAAACTCGCTCTGCTGTGCCGTGGATGCTTCCCAGTGTGGCGCTCAACCCGCTGAGCCACCAGGGAGGCCCAGGCATTGCTTTTAGGGCGGGTATTTTCTGAATCTCTTTCATGTGCCCTCACTTGAAATCATAAGTTGTTCTACTTTTACAATTTTTTTTTCCTGATGTGTATTTAAATAAGAACAGGGCAACTGGCAAACATGATGTTAATTACAGGAATTTTTGGTAGCATGCTTCTTCATTCGTTTTGCTGGTACTTGACAATTAGGTCACTGCTTCCAGTTGCTAAGGTGATTACGTGAGAATATTCAGTTTTGGAATCCCTGAGGTCCAACTATGTGGCTCAGATCCTTGTGAATTGCTCTACTTATAAATAAAATTAATTTGACTCTGGGCTGCTTCACCCGCCATACCTCTGGAAAGCTAATACAAACCAGTTGGATTCAAGCAGTAATGAGTTATTTGCAGCCAACCCACTGGAGCAAATAACATTTCACTCATTTAGACATAAATAGAGTCACTATCGGGAAATCTAAGTGGCGTTGGATTAGGAAAATTGAATAAAAGGAGATTCTCTGTTGCAACACTGCAAGATACTTTAAAGCGAACGAGCATCTAGCTGTTGGGGGAAGTGTACACTGCAGCTTCGTACAGGACGACTAGACGTATTTGCCAAAATACTAACTGCACAAGCCCTTCATTTCATTGACAACGGAAGGAGACACCCTCAGGCTAGATTAAGTAAAAACAAACAAAAGCCTCAGTGTTAGCAGAGGAAGGGGTAGTTCACAGGTTGAAGGAAAAGCTGAACAACCACTTCAAGAAAAGTAGGATGCGGAGAGCTTTGGTGCAGGAAGCTTCTTCCAGCCCCTCTGAGACGCCCTTTTGGGGACAAAGCACCTCCAACTGGTTTTCATCATGTTGTGGGTCGCTCTTCCAGGGTCGAGTTCCTGAGAGGGAACCCCTGATGAGTTCGTGGGTCGCAGGACCCAACTCATAGAGAAAGCAGAGCCTCTGCCTCGGCAGGGCTGGCACTGGTCTTGCTGGGTTCGGTTTGAAAACAAAACAAAACAAAAAACAGCAAAAGGTGCTCCAGCACCTGCATGCTGGAAGGAAGAGAGACCGGAAAAGATCCACCTGGGCTTTGCAGGGGCCTCGCCGATGCCCCACAGCTGCTTTGCGTGGGATTCAGAGGCCCAATCCATCCACCCACCCACCCACCCACCCATCCACCCACCCACCCATTCACCCACCCACCCATCCATCCATCCACCCACCCACCCACCCACCCACCACCACCCACCCACCCACACATCCATCTACCCACCCACCCACACATCCATCTACCCACCCACCCACCCATTCACCCACCCACCACCCACCCACACACCTACCCATCCACACATCCATCTACCCACCCCCTACCCCCCTACAGGATGGGACACACATCCTCTTCCCAAGTGGTTCTGCTTCTCTGTCCAAACCCGAGCTGATACAAGGAGCTTGCCAATATTTTCATTGTCAGTATTGGAAAAATCATCAGTCACAAAAGCACTGGTTTTCTCAGATCACAGGTCCCCCACACAGGCCAAAAGCCTTAAGAGGAGTCACTTCTTCTATTGCCTTTAACACTAGCAAGGTAAACACTAGCAAGGTAAAGCACCCGCCCTGTGTCACCAGCGGCTGACGGAGCACAGAGGGCTCCTTCTGGACAGGGGCCGACCCCCCCTCTTCCACACCAGGGTCGCGCAAAGGGCAGAGGCCAGCTGGGCCCAAGAGCTGCCGTTCTCACCTTGAGAGGCCAGGGGCGTCTCAGCTCCTGGCAGAGGAGCGACCAGTCACAGGCTTACTGGGGTGCACAAAGTGAGCCCTCTGAAGAGCCGACCTCCCTCCTTTGTAGCAAGACCCTGCAGACATTCCCGCCAGCCTCCCAACCGTCGCTTGGCCTCGGCGCTGGAGAGCGAAGTAAGTCGGAACAAGCGCAGGACGAGAGCGCGTCTGCTCAGGGCCTGTCCGTGTGTCGTGTAGCCGGCTCTTCCCTGCCCGTAGGTCTGGGCCCTTAGGGGCTTGACGCAGACACGCCTGCCCGGCACCACCTCAGGGATCCTAAAAGCCCCGCGCTCTCACTGCGGCCCGCTGCCTCCCAGCTGGCGCGCCTGCCCGGTTGTTTGTCGGTGCGGGGATGCCTGTGTTCTGCCTTCTCTGCCCTCTGCATTTCTGTCCCCCCTTCCCCCACCCCCCGCTCCCCCTGCGTCTGAGTCTGGGACACTTGGGCGGGAGCCCGGGCAGGTGCCCGCGGGCCCTCACCGCATCCCTCCGCGTGAGGCTCCCCGCACCTTATGTGCCTGCCCGCACCCCCTCCCTGTGGCGGGTCTCTGCTGACTGCAGCGTTGCACGAGGGCGCGCGGACTCCCTGGCCGCCCAGCATCCACAGGCGGGCGGGAAGACCGCGGAGGACGCGGTGGAGACGAAAACAGGCTGATAGCCCCGCCTTGCATCTTCCAGGAGCTCGGCACCCCTGCCGGACCTCACTTCTCTCTAAGCGCTGGCCTGTCGTCAGCGGTCCCCAGACGTGGACCCCCAGCTGGAGACATATGTGCGGGGGATGCGTTGATGATGAAAGCAAGAGGGGTGCCCAGCGAGGCTCAGTCGCAAGCCCACGCCCCACGGAGGGGAGCAGCAGCCTGGCCCCACCGAAGGCACCAGCGGGCAAAGCACATCGGGGCTGTCCCCAGGAGCCAGCCCGGGGGGCCGGGCCCAGGGGGCGCTGGGACTGAGCTGCTCCCCTAGTCCCAGGCAGACCTATGGAGGGCTTCCCAGGTGGTGAGATAGACCCGAGCGGCGCAGCGCCCCCACTGGCGGGCGAGACCGGGCCCTCTGAAGCCCGTGCGCGATGAGATTCAGGGGCGCGCGTGCAAGACGGAACCCAGAAAAGGAAGTGTTTTCAAACACCTTCAAGCAAGGGCGTGCACCCTTCTGGTTCACTGAGAGTCTTTAACGGGCAATGCGGGCGGGGATGGTGTGACTTTTGGAACAATGGCTTCAGGCCAGGAATTCACCCCCAGAAGTGCACAACTGCCCAGGGCCAGCTGCGGTCACTGACCCAAGATGATCACAGAACACCTCCCCAGATGCTTGGCAAGTGTCTTTCAGGTGGTCCAGTCCTAGGTTGCAGGTAAAGGTGAGAACCTTCCCCTCTAGCCCCGCCCACCCCTCCCGCCTCTGCTTCCCGCTCTGCTCCTGCCTCTTCCTCAGCCTCTCCTTTCCCCACACAGAAGCGTGAAGAATGAGGAAACTGCCCTCACTCCTTGCAGCTTTCATGTCTCCAGGCGGCAGAGAGATGCTGTGACTTGAGCAGGAAGGGAAGGCGAACGTGCAAATAAATGGTTAGAAACTATTTCCAGGGTTTTACTAAAAATTCTAGTTTCGGGCCTCCCCGGTGGCGCAGCGGGTTGAGCGCCACACTGTGAAGCATCCGCCGCATAGCAGCGCGAGTTCGATCCCCGGCCAGGGAGGGACCCACAGGGCGCAGCAGACCTCTCCTGCCTCCACTGCTCCCCTCAGCAGTGTGTTTCAGTAGATCCACCTGTCCTGCTCCCTGCTCTGTCTCTGGTGAGTCCTCTCACCTCTTGTGCCTCTGGCCTGTACCCCAGCTCTTATGTGCATGAATAATTTTTAAAAAATCTTAAAAAAAAAACAACCCAACACTCTAGTTTCCCATCCAGCTCCTTGGATTTTCTTCCATCCCAAGGAAATTTCCTGCCTGCCCTGTGGCGTAGGGCCGGCCTGGGCAGGGCCGGCCAGGGGCAGAGGCAGCTGCTTGCCCTCTGAGGAGCAGGCAGGAGGGCTGGGAAGTGAAAGCAGATTAGCGGGTGGGGGAGGACAGAGAGGGACGCTGCCTGCTGCCTGCTGCCTGCTGCCTGCTGCCCACTGCCCACTGCCCGAGGGAGGCAGGAGCTTTGCGCAGAGGCTGGTGACCCTCAAAGCACAGCGGAAGGACACCCCTGGCCCCCGGCGCATCCTTTGACACACCCCAGCAGTCTGTGCTCCCATAAATCCTTGAGTCTGTTCTTTACAACCTCAAAAAATTCCTCTCTGCTGCAAGGGCTGCAGGCCGTAATACATACATCTCCAGCAGCTTCGGCTCCTCAGGCATCTTTGAGTCAAGTTCAATGTTAAAAGTTGAAGTTGCCTCAGCCACAAAGTTCTGAGCATGCTTTCCCTTTAACCATATAATTAGGACGAGGACAGTAACGCCACAGAATAGCAGTGAAAGGAACAATCCAATAAATCATCCTGGGACTGGAGACATAAATTCATGCACATAGTTTCCATTCCGCCGTGGCACCTGCAGTAATAACAAATGCAGAACAAAAGGGCAGCCCAGCCAACCGGCCAGGGCTGTTCTAAGTCAAACGTCAAGTGTCACTCAGCAGGAATGTGAGGCTGGCTTCAAAATACTAGTAGTCTGGACCAGCCTCTCCGGGGTCGTGTCTCAGCGATACCGACAGCTCCTCCACCACCGCTCTCCCTTGTGAGCCAGCAGGTCCTGCCACAGCCCTCCCTCTCGGGCATCTGTGGCTTCTGGGCTGCCTGGGGTCATGGGTCGGGTTTGCAGGGTCCCCTTCCCAGCACAGCCTCCACCCAGTGCACAGAGCCCTCAGGGCCCGCTGTTGGGTTTTCCGAGTTCTGTGCAGGCGCATCTTGGCGCTCATCTGCACCTGTACTCCTGGTGCTTACCTGGACCATGCGCCCTGGTGCTTACCTGCATGCACACACCTGTATGTGCTAGCGTGTATTTAAGCTTAAAACTCTACATCTCGGGGCCTCCCTGGTGGTGCAAAGGGATGAGTACTGCACTATGGGACTTCCGCAGCCACAGCAGTGCGAGTTCGATCCCCAGCCAGGGAGCGGGCCCACAGGGCGCAGCAGATCTCTCCTGCCTCGCCCGCTGCTCCCCTCAGCAGTGTGTTTCAGTCCATCTGCCTGTTCTACTCCCCACTCTGTCTCCCCACCCCTGCCCCTCCGGCCTGTACCCCAGCCGTATGCATAAATAAATAAAATCTAAAAAAAAGAACCTCTTACATCTCGCCAGAGCACATGTGAAAATCGGTTTCAAATAAATCCTAACAATAGTACAAGTCAGTCACACTCAAGCGGCAAAGCTGATGTCAGAGAAAGCGTCTCCCCTGGAAGTGACGCCGCCCCCCTGCCCAGGCCGCGCTGACAGTCCGGCTGCCTGACTCTCTGTGCCCTCCAAGCAGCTGCGCTCAGCCTCGCGGGGCGCCGCGGCGACTGAAGTAGTGATGCGGGCGCCAGACCCAGCACCAGCAAGGAGAGGGGACCGCAGCAAAGTGCGGAAAGAAAGCGGCCATCCCCGGAACCCAGAATGTGCTGCTAGTTTGGATCATCACGGAAACGTAAAAAAGCTTTAATCTTACAGAGGCTTCCAGGGCTTTCCAGAGTTTGTCACAATCCTCCAGCTGGAGGGAAACACGGAATCCAAACCTCTCAGCCTTCTGAGCCCAGCCCAGCCCAGCCCAGGCGGACAGCACGGCGCCTCCAAATTCTCGTTGCAAGGCCCAGGCAGGCCACTAGAGGGAAGCAGAGAGCCGTCCTGGGACGGAGGCAGGTCCTGGGGTCGCGCGCTCCAGGGCCGGGCGCTGTGCACCAGCTCTCTCCCCTGGGTCCTAGAGATAAACGTCACGACCACGCTAGGGCACCCCGCGCGCAAGGAATTCACACCCGCCTTCCACTTAGAGAGGTTTTCTCTTTTCAGTGCTCTACAGAGTTTATCGAACCCACACTGCAGGTTTCCCACCCTCGACCCGTCCAGACTTCTAACTCGGGTGACAGCCCAGAGGTCCCCTCGGGGTCCTCACGGAGTCTGTGGGCTGCACGGCAGGAGGCCAGACCGGAGCTTGGGCGGCCAGCGGCTACAGCAGCAGGGGTGGCACCTCCACACTGGAATTAGGGGGACATTCTGCTGGAACATGTGAGGAGCTCCTTCCCAGTAGGCAGATGGCCCCACAGGAAGGCGCCTCACCCCATGACCACTGGAAAGGCGCCCCACCGGGCCTCGGCCCCTGGCTGGGCCTCCCGCCTCGTCCCCTGAACAGAAGGCTCCCCGAACGCTGTCCTGCTCGGAGGACTGGGCACCAGCGCGGCACAATGGCCCGGGGAGTGCTACGCAGCAGTGGCCACCTCCGTCCCTGCCAGTTTTCTTCCTAGTGGGTGGGTCTGGGGGGTTTCAACACCTAGCGGGCTAAACGCACCTGTAGGGCCGTCCCTGATCTGTAACTGTTCAGGGGGCCTGGGCGTCGGTGGGGCGGGGGCCAGCGAGGCAGGGCAGGGCTCCTCTCTGCCACCACCTTTTTAGAAGGTGGCCGGTCTGCATCTAGGTGTCCGGGTGGCCCCGTCTTCCAGGGCTGCTGCCATTCCGCAGGGCAGCGACAAACGCGGGGTACCCACACCACAGCTCCTCACCCGGGCAGCTGGGACTGGCCCCTCTGCCCTGCGAAGCTCAGCTTCTGGGTTACGGGGTCTCACTCAGAGACCAGAGCCAGATGTGAAGGGGCACGGTGGCCCCGCTCGCCTGTCCCCAGCGCCCCGAGCAGCGGCTGGAGGACCAGTGGGAGGACCAAGGAGGGAGGCAGAGCCTGGGCTGGGGCCGCCGAGGAAGCCGCCCATGAGTGCCTGGGGGTCAGGCCGGACGGCTGTGTCCGAGCTGCGCCTGGCAGTCCGAGGACCCGTGTCTGCAGCAGGGAGCGGGCACGGCATGCAGGGGAGCAGCCAGGCGGGCGTGCCTGTGCCCCTGGGCTGGGAAGGGCAGCGGGAGAGGCCGTCGGCTGCCCCGACCCCCGCACACCCCCAAACCTTCACAATCTGCCTTTACCACACTGGGGGCAGCCTAGGACACCTCTACTGGACAAGCCCATTCCTGAGCTTGTGAGACCCCGACACGGCACTGAGCGTCAGCCTCGTGGAGGGACTTGGAGTCCCTGGAGAATGTGACGAAATAGGACGCACGGCCACGGCCCCTCCCGCCCCGCAGCCCCGGGCGCTGTCAGAGGAACCCGGACAGCAGGAGCTATTGGAAGCCCTGACCCACGCGGCCCCCCAGCGACAGGCGCCAGGCCCAGCCCCCACGGCCTCTTGGGAAGCCTCGAGGCTGCTGCAGGCACCGTGGGAAGAGAGAAGCCCCGGGAGCCCCTGCTAATGGTGGGATGGGCAGCAGTGAGCTGACCCTCCAGGGCGGACTGGACCTACCCTGCAGGCCTCGGCCTCAGCTTCCTGCCCTGCACCCTGTGGGTGCCTCCCCTTCCCTCCCCTTCATGCTCCCTCCCGAGCTAAGGTCCACCCCTCCCTAAGGGGGCCTGCCACAGAACAGCCAGGCCAGACTGCGGGCAGGAATCTTGCGTGCAGAGTCACCGAGGGCGCCACCGGCGAAGCAGAGGCCCAGGTCACCCAGCTGCACCCCTCTAGGGCGCCACGCACGCAGCCGAGGCCCAGGTCACCCAGCTGCACCCCTCTAGGGAGCCACCTGCGCAGCAGAGGCCAAGGTCACCCAGCTGCACCCCTCCGGGGCGCCACGCACGCAGCAGAGGCCCAGGTCACCCAGCTGCACCCCTCCGGGGCGCCACCCGCGCAGCAGAGGCCCAGGTCACCCAGCTGCACCCCTCCGGGGCGCCACCC
>JAGFMF010011435.1:690536-720014 GCA_019455555.1 Galemys pyrenaicus
CTCACCTGCCCTCTCACAGCGCTCACCTGCCCTCTCACAGCACTCACCTGCCCTCTCACAGCGCTCACCTGTCCTCTCACAGCGCTCACCTGCCCTCTCACAGCACTCACCTGTCCTCTCACAGCACTCACCTGTCCTCTCACAGCGCTCACCTGTCCTCTCACAGCACTCACCTGTCCTCTCACAGCACTCACCTGCCCTCTCACAGCACTCACCTGTCCTCTCACAGTGCTCACCTGTCCTCTCACAGTGCTCACCTGCCCTCACAGTGCTCACCTGCCCTCACAGCGCTCACCTGCCCTGGGCCAAGCAGGAACTGTGAACCCGCAGGCTCAAGCCACGAGATAGAAAGTTACTCCCTAAATCTTCTCAGAACTCCACTACTTTTTTGTGTTTTCAAATGGTCTGCAATGAGGAAAACAAATAATATATTTTAAATATGACTATTGTGGTTTCCACTGTCTGAGAACAACTTTCCTGTTAATACTTTGAATATGTTTAATCATAACAGGAAGCATCTACCTTTTCAATTCATGGAAGTCCAAAGACTTTTTCCCCCTTTATAGAGATTGGGTTTATGTTTTGAGAGTTTTGATCAAACCCCTAAAATCCGTTCCATTCCCATGTCTAAGTTATTTCAAACACTGCTTTCTAGGTATCGTAAAACTTCCATGTACAAAGAATAATAAAGTAATAAGATCAATATAAACTACTTTAATACTTTTAATAACTACATTAAATAAGTGCTTATAACAAAATAAAATGCGTACTAAAATGCTGGAAATTCCTAAAACGACGTTTAAGGAGAAGCCAGCGAGCACGCAGTGGTCCCAGGGGACTGCGCCTCTCACCACAGCACCCGCTCGCTTGCTGTGAGAGGCCTCAGGCCTCCGTTTCCCGCCCTCCCACGTGGTCTCTCAGGCTGAGGGGCTCACGTCCTGGGGAGGTGTTAACTTTGCACTGCCCTGGCTCCCCACTTCTCCTCTGCAAGTCTGTTTATTTTTACCAAGAGTCAAATTTTAACTTTTGCCAAACTCTGAACCCCCAAAATGCCATCCTCTCCAAAATGGGGGGACCCAGAGCAAGGCTGGGAACAGATGGACCCCTCCTGCCAGGTGAGACCTCGGTGTCCCCAACTGCCTGACTTCCTCCACTGCGGTTTTCACTGGGGTGTGTTCTGCTGGCCAGTTTACACTGGAGAGTCGAGAACAGACGTGAGCAAAGAAAACACAGGCGCCGCGAGCCCCGGGCCAGGCTCAGACGGCGGCTGGAAACCTACCCAGGGTTGTGGCCAAGACAGGCCCGAGCGAGGGGCCCCCTCACCCCAGATCCAGTCTGCAGCTGAGACCGGGCACGAACCCACATGCACACCTCAATCCAGAAATGCCCCGGTCTGGACGGCGAGCGCTGCCCGCTCCAACGCTCAGCCCCTCGCACAGCACCTGGCTTCTGCTGAGCCGGCCTGCAGAGCGCTGCCCAGCGGGTCATCTCGCCTGGGTGCCTGCAGGGCGCTGCCCCAGAGGGTCATCTCGCCTGGGCGCCTGCAGGGCATTGCCCCAGGTGGGTCATCTCCCCTGGGCCTGCTCCGCAGCCTGGCCAGGTGCTGACATCTGCCCCGTCCTCTGGTTTTTCTGAGTTCGTGCTGCTTCTCCACCCACCCCACGGTGACCCCAATCACAGGCCCCTCCAACAGGATGAGTCTTACTCATCTGGGGCTCCCACAGAGCAAGGGGTTCCACAAAGCAGGCGCTCCCCAAACCTGCCGTAAAGAGCCCGAGGGTCTGATCGGACACACGGTGCGTCCACGAAATGAGAAGCCCGGCCCACGCAGTGTCCCGCAGGGCGCCCGCGGGCAGGGAGAGCCCTGTCCAGTCTCTGTCTCGGGGGAGTCCACGTGCAGGAGCATCAGAAACCCCAGAGCCCAGAGCACGGCGGGAGGAGAGGGGAGAGGACTGGAAAGTTCTCCTCAAGGATCCGGGCACAAGAAAGGGGCTGAATAAATGCCGGTTTAGCCCCAAGCTGGGGTTCTTGTAGGCAATTCTTTCCCTTTGTGTCAGGTCAGAGTCCAAATGGGGGTGCTCTTCCTTTTCACCAAGGAGGAGCCCCATGCTGCTCTCCGGGCCGGGGCCGGGGCATGGTGAGAGGCCTGTCTTCTCAGCCGGTGGGTGGGCGGCCGCAGGGGCGTGAGCTCAGAATCTAAAGGCCAGGAAAACCCACGGCTCACCACGGAAACCATGACAGGACCGTGACATGCGCCCCCTTCCGCCCCGGGCTCCGGGCCCCCAAGTGAAAGGACGAGGCGGCCACACGGGGCGAGGGGCCCGCTCTGAGGTTTGACTTTTCCGCCTCCCACTTGCCGCGAGGGGCTGCCTGCAGCCTGAGGCCCGGCAGCAGCGGAAATCACAGCCGCTCTGCAGGCCCTGCCGGGGTCCTGCACCGCCCCGCAGACCCCAACTCCCAGGGCCACTCCCTGCTCCTGGGTCTCAGCGCCTGCCCTGCTCACACCGGAAAGACGGTGCCGGGACAGCACCGAGCCCCACCCCACCCCACACACCACCGACCTCGTCCCCCCGGACACTCCAAACACACAGGCCCTGGAAGCGGCATCCAGGACACTCCGTCCACAGAGGGCCTGGAAGCGGCACCCGGGACACTCCGTCCACAGAGGGCCTGGAAGCGGCATCCAGGACACTCCGTCCACAGAGGGCCTGGAAGCGGCACCCGGGACACTCCGTCCACAGAGAGCCTGGAAGCGGCACCCCGGGACTCCGTGGGCAGAGCTCCCCCCCAGAAGCGTACAAGTTACCCCCAGAAAGAAGACCCTCGGGTGGGGGGTGAAGGGGAGCTGGCTTTTCTCTCTGTGTCTCTGAGCCTCCTGCGCCTTGCCTGGTGCTGGGATCCCCTCTGAGAATACAGTGGGCTTCTTCTCAGCCCTCACCTCTGCCAGCCGACTCTGGGCCCGTCTTGCGTGACAATCCCCCCTGCTGCGCCCCACAGGTGCCGTCACAGGGCGAGTCCCGCTGGCCTGGGACCCCCACAAAGCAGCCGCTCCCCACAGCTTCCGGAAGAGCTGGGGCGGGCTGACCTGGCAGTGACCGGCTCGGTCCGCAGTCCACTTCCTGCTCCCCACGGGGAAGCCCCGTCGGGCCGGGGTCTGGCCAGGCCCACACAGGCCGTCCGCACAGCAGCACTAACTCCCGAGGCGGGTGCTGGCACTGTCCACGGGAATCTTCAGCGCGGGCAGGCTGGGAGCCGCCGGGATGGGCGCGCTTTCGCTTTATGGACAGACAAGCTTCCGCTGGGCCTAACCTTGCCCCAGGCCTTGGGGCTGTTCTCAGGCAGGCTTGGCGGTCTGAGAATTCTCGGGAAAAGAACTTTGAGGTTTTCGATTCGCACGACAGGTTAGGTGGTGCAGCAGCCACCAGCCACTCAAGGGCTGTGAGGCGGCCAAAGCCAGAGGCGGGGAGGCTGACCGAGTCGCAGCGCTGCGGGGTCCAGCAGACGCCCCGGGTCCCCTGGAGCGCGGTGACCTCAGCAGCCTGTGAGCCCTCCGGGACACTTAGATCTAAACAAGTAAAGCGCCCGGTCTCAGAACTCTAGAGGTTCCAGACCCCACCGCGCCGCTCTCCCCAGGGGCCCCCTCCTTCCCCAAGGAGCTGGGGCTGGGTATTCTGAGTCCATCTTGGCGAGTCCCCTGGAGCGGCACTGCCCTACACGGAAGCACCTTTCTGGATCGCCCCAGACCCAGAGCCGTTCTCCCCGTCTTACTTGGGGCTGGGGAATTACAATATTGTTCCCTCCTGCTGTGCTTTCGCCTGTAAGTGTCCCGCGGGGCAGGGGCACCTGGCTGGGTCCTCCCTCCCGGTGGTCCCGCGGCCTCCCCGGGGGTCTCCCCCGTCCGCAGGCTTGGTGCTGCTTCTACACTGATTCCCCAGGGCAGCCGTGCTATCCGCGCGAAGGCCCAGAAGTGGTTTGCAATCAGAAGACCGTGATTCCAGCCCGGCGCACTCGCCACCTGCCGGCTTTGAGGTTTCTGCTCCTGGAGCATCGGCTTCCTCGCCGGACACCGCTTGGCCAGCGGGGCTGGGACTGAGGCAGCCGGCCCACAGCTCCTCGCTCGCGCTGACACCACGCGGCCAGCCCCTGCTTCCGTGGCCTCCATCCAGAAGGCTGACACTGGCGCACACCTGGCGTTTAAAAGGCGGCATCCGGGCCTCCCTGGTGGCGCAGCGGGTTGAGCGCGCACTGTGAAGCATCCGCCGCACAGCAGCGCGAGTTCGATCCCCGGCCAGGGAGGGGCCTACAGGGCGCAGCAGACCTCTCTTGCCTCCCGCTGCTCCCTCAGCAGCGTGTTTCAGTGGATCCACCTGTTCTGCTCCCCGCTCTGTCTCTGGTGGATCCTCTCACCCCGCACCTCTGGACTGCACCCCAGCTCTTGTGTGCACAAATAATAAATCTTTAAAAAAATAAAAATGAAAGGCGGTGTCGGACAGCCAGCTGTGGGCCCAAAAACGTCCACAGTCTCACAGCGCCCAAAGATTGTTTTCCCGCACCAGGGCGGGAAAACAAGCAAAGCCCAGGCAGACTCGCAATGGGAGGTTGAAATGAGAAGGAAAACTGGAGGTGAGCGGGACAGTCATGGGCACCCGCGAGGAAGGCCGGCCCTCCCGAGGGAGCGCGGGTCCCCGGGAGCGGAGGGACACAGAGGCGGGGTGTCCGGCCTTGGCCCAGGAAGGGCTCCTCAAGCTCACGGGCCCCTTGCCTGCACAGGTTCTCTGCGTCTGCTGCCCCCTCTCCCTGGACCCGCTCGCCGGGGCTAAGCTCCCCGGTTCTGGCCGCCAGCACCTTCCGCCAAGTCTCCAGGCCGCTGGAGCGGCCCTCTGCAGGGCGCCCCCTCTGCAGACCCATCTCGCACGGGGTGAATGAGCGACAGAGCGAGCGAGGGTGCGAATGAGCGAACGAGCGAATGGCAAGAAGCTGCAGGAGCCAGCGAGAGCCGAGGGAGCTAGAAGTGCTGCTTCGGGGGTCACGATGGGCTCCGTGCTGCTTTTCTTTGCAGAGAGGTGCACAGTATCTCTGAGAGCGACGCGTGCACTGCCGTGGACTCTCGCGCACCAGGTCGGCGCCCCCATGCGCCGCGGTGTGGCCGCCGCGCAGCTCAGCTCCGGAGGCCCAGCGGGCGCTGCCCAGGGCCGGGAGCCGAGGGGGAGAGCCGACTTGTCCACAGAACGGCCGGGAACGTCGGCCAGCCCGGGCTGGGGCTGCTCTCCAGGCTTTGCCGAGGCGCAGAAGAGCTAACGCCAAGCTGCGCGGCTGCCCACGCACGCTGCCCCGCACCCAGCGCCCCATGTCACTCAACTACTACGCGCGACCCACTCGGTGAGGCCAACACAGCTTCTCGGTTCCCCAGCGGTCTGTGAGCTCCAGGGGTCGCGGCGGTCTTTTTATTTTCTTAATTAATTTATTTTAATTATTAATTAATTAATTTATTATTTTTATTTATATTTGACATCAGTTGTGATCCCCATGGAACTCCCACCACCATTTCACCAGTGCACCCTCACCTCAGTTCCTTGTGCTCTTTCTGTCCTCATCCCATTCCCTCCCCCCCACCAAAGTGCCTATGATTTGTCCTTGTCTTTTTGTTTTTGTTGTGTTGTGATTTTCTTTTATTGTTATTGCTCTTTTCCTTGGTCCCTTATTTGGTCCCCTTATATTCCTCCTAGGAGTAAAATCATCAGGCATTCTTCTTTTGCCTCTGAGTTGTTCCACCGAGCATCATCCCTTCTAGCTCCATCCATGTTTCTACAAATGACTCTAGTTTATCATTTTTCATCACTGTATAGTATTCCATCCTGTGTATGTACCACATCTTCTTGATTCAGTCATCTATTTTTGGGCATTTGGGTTGCTTCCAGGTCTTACCAATTATAAATAGTGCTGCAGTGAACATAGGGGTGCAGGTATTCCTTTGAATTAGTATTTTTGTGTCCTCTGGGTAGATCCCCTAGGAGCGGGATTGTGGTGGTCTTACAGATTAATCCAAATGACTGTGATGCTAAGCTTTCATTTTGCCAGATCTTCAATTTAGAGGTCATTTTATTTGCTGACCTGCTTTGTACACTTGTTTTCCCCCTGTAAGTAGAAGGGGGGAAAGACAGATGGGGACACTCAGCAGCTGTGCTGAGGGCCCCACACCCAGCAACGGAGACCAAAGTCACTTGCCACAAAAATGTGGGGGTTTCTGGAGCACACGGTCACACTCTCACCTCGTGGATTTGCCCTCAGGGTGTTTGTTTCTGTTTATAATTATTCTCCCTCCAGAGCCTTCCACATCCCTTGAAGAATTTCTCTTCTGGCCCTAAATATATTGCAAGCACCTAAGTATAAAAACAGAAGATATAGCATAAGGAAAGATGAGAGGGGAAAAGAGGTTAACCTCTCCCCAAAAAACTCAAAACAGCTGTACAAATGAAATGAAAAGTATAGAAATTAAGCGAATTGGGCCATAGAATTAGCACCAAAGAAACATCAGATGTGTGGTTGAGAAAACACAAATGTGAGCATCAAAGACACAAGGGTAGATGAGAAAGTCCAGCACTTTCTCAGAGATCTAAAGCTGTAAGAAGAGGGAGAGGCAATGTTCAAGAGAAAATGGCTAAATTTTTCCAGCAGAGAGGGAAAACAGAAGCCCGGCTCTATGGGAGCGGGAACTTACACAGGATAGATAATCGCGCCCAGCACTTGGTAGTAAAAGTGCAGCTCATCAAAAGGAAAGAGAAAGACCTGAGCAATATGTCAAAGGAAAATAAAACAGATGAGCCACAAAGGAACTAGTTAGACTGGCAGTGGAATTCTAAGAAGCTTAATAGACACCAGGGACCACAAATAACATCTTTTAAGTACCCAGGGGAAAACCAAACCCCAGAAGGGCTTAAATATGGGGGGCAGGGAGCGAAAACCCCAGGGGGGGGGTTATTAGGTGTAATTGCAAGATTCCTGACCCATGAATACAGACTGGCTGAGGCGGAAACGACACAAATTAATAAAATCCAAAGAACTAGCAAGCTCTGATTAATTTTATGTGCATTCTCTGGTGCTTAATAGCTTCTCCTAGAGAAAGCTTGAGAATAATCCTTTTTAATTATACCCCCGAGCCTGTCCAGGGCAGCCTTGGCCTGGCTGAAATTCTCCATCTCTTCCCAGACAGCACAGCACCACCTTCCACACCCCCTCCCACTGCCCCCCTCTCCTTCCCCACCCCCATCCTCTGTTGGCAGGGTATGGGCACCCTTTGCGCGGGGTCTCCCCAGAATAAGAGCACAGCACTTTCCACGAGCACGAGGAAGCTTCCTTCCTGGTGCTCTGCTGAAGATACAGCATTTCACTTTGAGTCACCTCTGCGTGGTTTCAACACCCTCTGGAACGAGCCAGAGCTGCGCCCAGCCCACCACCCAAAGGTGTCCTCTTGCTCTCCGCTCTGCCTTCCCCCCGCCTGGGCCGTTGCTGGGGACCTCAGGTCCAGTGAGCCCCTGTGAGTGTGGCTCTCGCTAAGCACAGCTCCTGGGGAGCTTCTGGCACCGTGTCTGCTTCACAATCACATACAGCTCACGTCTTGTGTGTCAACAAAATACAGACCAAACAGTCAAGAGCTGTCTGGGTGGCCAGTCCCCCATCTCCCAGGAGAGAGGGGCTCTGTCTTGATATACTTTTTCCTTTGCATAAAAAATAACTAAATAAAGCAGGCCTCTTGCTGGGTGGACGTGTCCTTTCGTCTGGCTGTTGACTGAGTTTGCAGAAAAAGGAAATTGTGTCTTTGGCTTGGAGTTTGCACAGCCACCTCAAGACCAACCAGGCAACACAAACAAAGGCAAAAACCCAGGGGTGATTTAAAACCCTTCAGACTGTGAACGGACGGGACTGTCTCTGGGACCCAAGCTGGAAAGCCCCCATGGCACCCACAGCCGCGGAGAGGAGCTGCTGGCAAAGGGCTCGGGGCCCAGAGCGCCTCCTCCTTGGACACAAGCCTGCCTGGGACAGGTGCTCGGGGGCTGGTCCTTGCCGCTCTGCAACCCCCAGGGAAGCAGGTGCTGCAGAAGACTCAGGTGTCCGTTGCCTTCCACAGAGCAGGCTTCAATTCCCCGGTGTGGGACATCTTTAAGGAGCGTGAACTTACCAGTGATAAGGACCATGGGAGGCTGCAGGACCCCTTCTTCACTGGCGCTCAAGTTGAGGGTGCCGTGGGCCACTGGCCCTACATCTCCGCCGTCTAAATCATGTCACGTCTAAATCATGTTAATGGGGGCCTCCCCGTGGTGCAGTGGGTTAAGGAACGCACTAGGAAGCAAACCGCAGCCACTGCAGCACGAGTTCGATCCCTGCCCCCGGCCAGGAAGGGACCCACATGGCGCAGCAGACCTCTCCTGCCTCACCCGCTGCTCCCCTCAGCAGTGGGTTTCAGTGGATCTACCTGTTCTGCTCCCCACTCTGTCTCTGGTGACTCTTCTCACCACCTGCACCTCTGGCCTGTACCCCAGCTCTTGTGTGCATAAATAAATAAATCTTAAAAAACATAAAGCATGACAGTGTCAGAATGAGGAAGACCGCGGCCTAGTCCTGTTATTGCCAGCAGAAAACTGGTCACAAGCGGGCCCATTTAAGACGGGCAGGTCAGCCTGGCCTCAAGAGCACCTGGACTTGTTTATTGATCTTTGCAATGTGGGGGAGTTGATGTGGTGACCTCTCCTCGTGCCCCACGAGTCCTCTGACACCAGTGTCAGCCCAGCCCGTGGGTAGGTGTCACACCGCTGAGATGTCAAATCTTTTGCAAACAGCCGAAGTTAAATGCCACTCACTGCCCCCATGTCTCGCACTGCCAGTGATTCCACTGCAGACTCGGTGCAGATCCGCTCGCCCCGATAAAGCAGCGGGGTGAGGACCACCCTTCCCGTGCGCTCAGCACAATTCTCATGCTGAATTGGAGTTAGGGACTTTGTTCCCCAAAAAGGGGGAGGTTTCGACAAGAGTTCAGAATCATGACTTGTCCTGTTTATCTCTAAACGTTTCCTGCATGTTCAGATTTTTTTTCTTGCTTTATAATTATTCTGCTATGGTGCATGGGGTGGCCACTGGGTCGAAAAAGAAACTATCAAGTTTGTCTTTGAGAGAGGAAGATTTCGACACTCGTGGGTCTTTAGTCATCCTTCAAAGAGCCTGATGAGCTCCGAGCTGTCTGTAAATTTTTTCTTTTCATTTTAAAATGCCTCCAGTCTGCTGAGTCTTGGGCTTTCATTTCAGTTGTCATATTATGCTTTTTCTCTATACCTACAGAAAGCTAGGAATCTTCTGGGTGCACAGTGGAAGGAAATGCCCTTTGCTGGCTTCTGACGGTCTTCATCAGACCCTTGGCCACTGAGCGTCTCCCAGGGGTGAGGGAGGCGGGCTGGGGCCACTGGCTCTGCCAAGTGTAACCCTAGGTCGAACCTCAGGCCCGGTCTGTCCTCCTGGAACTGGGGACCCGGGGAAATCGCAGGTCCTCTGGGCAGTGGAAGCTGCGTCAGATCAAACCCCCAACAGCTCCTTCCCCGAGGGCCTCATACTCGCAGACCCAGAAATGCCTGCTAGTGCTTATTCTTGCTACCCAGACACCCCACGGTGCAGGAATAGATGGTTCATCAAATGACGGTTTGGGCAGCAAAGCAGGCAAGAGCACCAACCCCCAAATGGGGGCTGCTCGGGGGCCTCACGAGGGGCTCTTAACCTCAAGAGATCCCGCCGTTCTTGGGAGCTGGATGGAGAACACAAACCAAATTCTCACGTTCGTTGGTCCAGGTCTCAAGAGTGACAGGCAGAGGCCGTGGCTCTCCGGTGTGCGGGCCGTCTCCTCCGACCGAGGGAGGACGGGACAGGGACCTCAGTCCGAGGTGCAGACGGTGCTGTTCACCACGACCTCCCTCCCCGGCGTCTCTGAGGCTCCACAGCGCCACGAAGTGACAAAACCCGGGGCTGCAGGTGGGCCAGTCCTCCCCTCACTGCTCCAACAGCCTGACGATGTCCCCTCAGAACCCACGAGGAGGGTCTGCAGCGCCCCAACAGAGGGCTGCTCCGGCCTGGTTCCGCGTTCACCTGCATTTCCTGCAAATCAGTTGCCTGTAAAGAACAAGTGGGGGCCTCCCCGTGGCGCAGCGGGTTAAGGAACGCACTAGGAAGCAAACTGCAGCCACTGGAGCACGAGTTCCATCCCTGTCCCCGGCCAGGAAGGGACCCACAGGGCACAGCAGACCTCTCCTGCCTCCCTGCTGCTCCCCTCAGCAGTGTGTTTCAGTGGATCCACCTGTTCTGCTCCCCACTCTGTCTCTGGTGACACCTCTCACCCCCCTCCCCATGCCTCAGACCTGTACCCCAGCTCTTGTGTGCATAAATAAATAAATTTTTTTTTAAAAATTAAAAGAAGGAGCTGAGGAGAGCACGGTGCACACAGCCAGGAAGAGGTGCAATCCAGACGTGCGGTGTTTGGGGCCGCGCAAGCAGGGAGATGCTCCGGGCTCCCTGCAGAGCTGGCGGCCACAGACAGGGCGGGCAGGAAACGTTGGTGTTGTGTCATCTTCCTTAACTTGCAAAACGTCCCAGAGAATGGCTTGTAGCGTGAGCTTCAGCAGGTAGCTGGGCTGCGGGGGCTTCACGGGGTCAGCTCAGGCACAGGGCAGGTCGGGCAGGGACGGGCCTCCCGCGCCAGCCCACCCAGGCGCCTGGCTTGCAGCAGCTGCTGCTTCCCTGTGCACGGGCGCCCTGGCTCAGGCGAGCTCGGACTCTCACGCTGGTGCTTCGACTGGACTCTCTTCGCAGAGGCCTTTTTACGAGTCACCAAAGACTATTTCCCTGGCAGCGGTTGGCAGTCCCACCTCGCCCAGTGTCAGGAGGCCAGGGAGCCCTCTGTGTCCAGCTGGGCCGGGCCTCGGCCACCGTGACGCGCCGTGAGGTCATCCCGCCCTCTTGCATCCTCCCAGACAGACACAGATTAACCGTCATGCCGGCGGGCCCGTGGGCTCGCTCCCCGAATCTGAGCCGAACAGCGAAACGGCAGGCTTGTGCAGGTTGTGGGGCACACGTCACCACCCATCACGGCGCCCGCAGACCCGTCGCGGCACGAGCATCCTCTATGGTTCCGACGGCGTCGGGAAGGGCCACGGTGCCCTCTCGGGCTCCCTCTGAGGACACACGCGCCCCAGCAGCCTCCGCGCTCCAGCAGTGGTGCCCGGGCAGCCGACTCCGGCACAGGCTCGGCGGAAGGCGTGTCGACCTGGTGTCACGATGCGCGTTCAGAGGTGACGCTTGTCCGCCTCTTCGCAGGGAGCCGGCCGGCCGGGGCGGGGGACCTGCGCTTTCCACACCAGCAGCGTGGCAGACGCTCCGGCCAAGGAAGCAGCCGGCCGGGCTCGGGGCAGCTGGGGCATGAGAGCCGTAGGGTCTGTGGGGGCGCTGGTGGGGTTGCCACGACAGAGCACCCCACACTCAGCTCCAGTAATGGGAGATTCTGGGGGCTCCTCGAGATTCTAGAGGCCCCCAGCCCAAGATCTAGGTGTCAGCAGCACAGGATTCTTCTGAGGGTCAAGGGAAGACACCCCCAGGCCTCTCTCCTGGCTTAGATGACCGTCTCCCCACTTCTTGGCATCCCCTTCCCTCCACGTGGGTCTCTGTCCCCCCTCTTCTGAAGGCCCACTGCGTGGACTCATTTAACTCTAGCACCCCCTCCGGAAAGACAGCATCTCCGAGGGGGGCACGGGCGAGGTGCTGGGGTTTGCACTCAAACAGGAGCATGTGAAGGCCCCGGGGGAGGGGCTAATTTACTCACGGGGGCACCGCAGGCTGCAGCGGGGTGGGGGGTGGGCCTGCTTCAGGGGCGATGAACGGAAAGACGCCCTGAAAAGCTCCCTGGGAACCGACCCTGGGGCGCTCGCTGCGAGTCTGTCACCGCAGCGGACAGGCTTTAGCATCAGCACCTCGGCCTTGAGGAGCTGCAGGCGGGTGGGGGTAGGTGAGGTCCATTCAAGGTGCAGCCGCGTGTGCGATGTGGACGCTGGAAACGCAGAGGAAGAAGTCCCTCGCCCTGCTGCCGGGCCAGGCCGTCCTCCCAGGGGCTCAGCCCCTGCTCACGCAGCCCCCGCCCCACCCCACGCACAAGGCTGCAGGCAGGTGGACCCGATGACGTGAGAAGGTGAGTAGAGCCGAGAGGCCTCGAGAGGAGGCTCACAGAGAGCCAGCGGAGGGCGGTCTGGGTCTGTACGGCGGGGTGCTTGCCACCGCACCCCTCGCGCTCCGGGTCCAGGCCCTCTCCAGGCCGGGGGCGCCAGCAGCCCGGGCTGCCGGGCTCCCTGCTGCCATGGCCTCCCGTAGTCTCTCCTCTGAGGAGTCTCCTTTCATGCAGAGGCCTCCTCGGCCTCAGGCCCCAGCCTGGGGTGACAGCGTCTGAGCTGGTTTGTAAAAGTTGCCTCTAGACAGGCACTTCACAGGCACCAGGGGGGAACTCGGACAGTTCCGGGGACACAGTTCAGCCCTCTGCAGGCAAAGTTGGGTGACCAGGGGAGGGACTGGGGCTGGGGAGGGGGGCCTCCAGCAGAGGCGCAGCGGGGAAGTGAGGGGTGAAGGCACTGTCACGGGCGGGGCGCCCTGGGCTTGGCGTCCGGCACCTCGAGTCCCACATCGGGACAAGTGACCAGTGGGGCCTGGCCTGGGCGCCGGAGGAACCGCACCCAGCTGCAACGCGGCCTGCACTCAGGGCCTCCCCATGCCAACGAGCTGCTCTCGGGCTCACGCACGGAGCTTGCGAATCCAGCTCGATGCGGCTGCTGTCTCCCCAAAGACAGGATCAGACTCTTGGGCTCAGGGCTCGTCCCCAGCACCAGCCCAAAGTCCTGGCAGGCCAGTGCTTCTGACTGACCAACGGACAGGACAGGACAGCCCCCCTTGCCCTCCTCAAGTAAGCCCCAGATTATTATCCGCGCTGGCTCTAAATCAGGGGTTCCCAGGCCCTGCCTTGGGCGCCATCACTTCTGGGGCAGCTCACAGAACTCAGCAACCAGGTCACTCACCAGGCCACCCTGCATTTCAAAGGATGCAACTCGACCTTCAGGTGAAGAGATGCAGGGGGAGGGACAGAGCGCAGACTCCCATCCACCCTCGGGGCGCCATGCCCCCCAAATCCTCACATGTTCACCTGCACCTCCCTGCTCTTGGGGTTTATAGAGGCTTCTAAACTCGGGTTCAGTTCCACCCTCTGCTCATGGTTACCCTGGCAACCAGCTCCCTCTTGAGATGGTCCCTGAAAGTCACATTTGCTCGCACGCGAAGGACGCCTTCATCACGCACGTTTAGGCAGTCCTAAGCTTTGGGGGAGAGCTGTGGGACAGGACGTGCGGGCGAAGGCTGAGACCACAGGAGACATACACTGTGGTCGCTGGAATGAAGAGAGATAGATGGCAGGCAGACAGACGGACAGACATAGATATACACCTCCTCAAGGTCACATCGTCCGCAGTGAACAAGGACTGACAATTTCTGGCGACCCCAGCGGTCAGTGGCTGCACGCTGCTGCCTGCTTCCTGGCACCACACAGATGGCCATGGAGGTGACAACCGAGACCCATCCCCGTGTTAACCGGACTGAACGTCTCAGTGACAGCTGGACGAGGAATGCGTTACATAGCCAAAGCGAGGGCTCGGGAAACAGGCCGGCAGTTTTTATTCCATGAACTGTTCCAGCAACCCTGAGCTGGGATCCAATTCACATCCCCGGGAGCACTGAGTCATGGCCACTGAAAACGTAGTGGTTCTCGACAGGCGTCTTCTGGGTCTGGCTGTTGTGACCTGGCCGTCAGCTGGTGCCCTCTAGCAGGGGGAAGGCATAGCTGGGCTTACAAACGACTTCCTCGCAAAGAATGCCCTGGCGACTGGCCAGGGCAAGGCTGGCCCCCAGGGTTCACTGGCTCCTTGTCACGGGTGGGGCTTGGAAGGAGGGACTTCCCCCAAAGCAGCACGTTTTGCACAAATACTTCACAGACTTCCAGTCGGGGCCGATGGCTGCGCTCTCGTCTGCTGGAGCGGAGGGGTCCTTTCCAGAAAGCTCCAGTATGTTCACACCTGCATCAAAAGACGGAGTTGATGCAGTCTCAAAAAACTGTGTTTGCAAGATGAGCCACAGGCCCCTCACCGCGACCCCTTCAGTCGTTCGGCTGCTAGTCATTTAGGTACCGCCTGTGCTGGTGCTTTTGCTGCTGAAAATTTGTGAATTTCTTCTTTAAAACCCACACTGAGTCAGACCGAGTTAACTCTGCACCCAGAGGAGGGACTTTTTGGCACATGCTGTTTATCCATCTTTGAAATGAGACATTCATAGCAAACAACTTTAAAAGGAAATTCCTGTAAAAGTTTTTTTTTCAGCGATAGTTTTTGCTCTTTTTTCTTCTCATTTGCCCATAACTTTCTGGAAAATTTTTACTTTGGGCTGAATTTTCTCATTATTGTTTTCAGTACAAATTTGTTTTGTTTTTTATTAATGGAAAGTTTAGGGGAGGAAAAATCCCTTTGGTGGCTTTTGAGTTATGATTGAAAAAATGATACTTTCCAATTAAAAGAAATCTCTGACCTTATTTTTTTATTTTACCAAAGCCTTTGCACGTGAGACCTAGAGTGGGCTCTAAGCAGTGGGCTTAGTGGGCTGCTGTAGAGCTCGTTGGGGGACTTCAAAACTACCGATGCTGGGGCCTCCCTGGTGGCGCAGCGGGTTGCGCAACGCACTATGAAGCGAACCGCAGCCACTGGAGCACGAGTTCGATTCCTGCGCCCGGCCTGGGAGGGCCCCACATGGCGCGGCAGACCTCTCCTGCCTCGCCTGCTGCTGCCCTCAGCAGTGTGTTTCAGTGGATCTGCCTGCTCTGCTCCCCACTCTGTCCTCGCGACTCTGGCCTGTACCTCTGCTCTTGTACGTACAAACAAACAAATAAATCTTTAAAAAAACCAACTACCGAAGCTCTCATGCTCTTGTGGGCCCTCGTGCTCTGAGAGCTTCTCCTTGGGCTTGAGCACCGCTGGGGGCTCAGCTGTTTCCCTCCCTGGCCATCTTCTCCCTTCCCCCTCCCACTGAGCTCTGCAGGTTTCCCAAACGCCCCTCTGCCCCGGCCACTCCGCTTCACCACCTCTAGCCTAGAGACTGCACCGAGCCTGCCTCCCCTTCCCCGGGAGCTGCGTGGGCGAGCCCGGCTACGACCCCCCCCCCCCCCCCTCCCCACNGGGCGAGCCCGGCTACGACCCCCCCCCCCCCCGCTGCCCTCCGACGCGCGCCAGCACACCACCCCGGGGTCTGGGCCTCGGGCTTTGTGCCCACGGCGGCCCCGCAGGAGCCCACTCATCGGCCAGCCCTAACCCACCCCAACGCGGGGCACCCGCTCTGCGAAGGCGCTGCCCGTCCCCCAGGGCGCAGAGCAGCAGACAGGCTGGGGCCGCCTGCGAGCAGAGCCTGCCGAGGGTCGGGGCGTCCGGAGGCCGAGGAGGGGTTTGATCCCCACGAAAGGTTGAGCTGTCGACTCTGAAATGACCGCGGGGCTTCACAGCGTCGGAGCGTGGTGGAATAGATTAACAACACAAACAAGCTTGGGGGGCAAGGTCAGCATAAATATGACGGCGGGGGGGGGGCTACAACTCACCGCATTCCAGCTCTCAGCTGAAACCTGAGGGTGAAGCACCCCAAGGAGCGCAAGAGGGACGGTAGCAGGCCCCTCCTCCCTCAGCCGCACCAGAGCCCGCTGCCCGGAAGACAGGGGCGCTCAGCACAAGGGGTGTGCGTTGATCCCCTGCGGGAGAAGGAGGCAGTGTCCGCCGGGGGAGCAGGACGAGAAGCACACACCTCGCTCCGCCCTCCCCGTGGGCACTCACTGCTGGACCACCGGCTCACCGCCGCACCCCACGCCCGAGACAAAACCAGGACCACGATGATGGCCCACGGGAGCCCAGGTGGAATTGGGGGGCGGTCGCCCCGCTCGGGCGCCGCCTCCGCCCGCGTGTCCGGCCGCTCAGGGTCATGGCTTCGGCCATTTCTGCTGACCGTGCAAGTGGGCTGGCGCCGTCCCCTTCAAGCCCGGCCTCCCCCACCCCAGGCACCCCAGGACAGCAGTGTGGCGCCGCTGCGCCCTGGCTGCGGCCCTGCTGGGGTGGGGGGGGGGGCTGGGGAGACGCCAGGGCTGGCTCAGGGCGGCGGAGCGAGGGTGGTCACCCCTTTAGAAGACGGCGCCTGGGAGCCGAGGACGGGGGAGCCACCAGCACCGGCTGAACCTGCAGGCCACAGCCCCCGCCGCCCCGTGCGTAAGGGACGCGCTACTGCGCCTCTTCTTATGTGAAATGCCTCTAATTAAAGAAAATGGGAACCCAGAGACTTTCATTTGCGGAAGTCCCACTGCCCACACCAGGCAGAGTTTGAAAAACGAGAAGGATGAAAAGAGCCACTAGACCTGTAATTTCCTCCTGATGATTATGTCTGAATAGGAACTTGAGCAACATCTGTCAGGAGAGCGGGGCTGGGGGGTGCCCCAGTGGCATGCTCAGAGGGCCCAGCTGATGCCCTCCGGAGGGGCCCTGTGCAGGAGCCGCTGCGCAGTGGGGGCCTTTCTCGTGCCTCCTGCCCTGGCCCCAGACCTGCACCCCGGCCTCTCACTCAGGGCGTCCAGCTGAGAGCTGCTGCTTCCAAACCGCAGGCTCCCTCTTCCTTCATCCCGTAAAATGCATCTCTTATCTCTGCTGCAAAGCGGAGAGATCTGAACCCCCTGACGGAGAGACGAATGCGTCCTTCAGTGGGGGAGTTTTACATCTATATATCAAATCTTATATAAAATACATACATAATTATATATATATGAAAGCTGGGGGCCAGATTGTCTCCCAGCAGATTCTTAGGCCGAAGCCTTACCCTGCAGCCGCTCCAAAGACAAGAACTTTTATGAGGTGACTAGGTTAAAACGAGGTCACTGGGTGAGCTGTAACCCGATTCCTGACGAGAGGAGGGAATGGGACGCGTGTAGACACACAGCTAAGGCCCACTCGAACGTCCCAGGGGCACAAGCCCCGGTGTGGGGCGGCCTCTGCAAGCCCAGTAGAAGCAGCCCCCAGCCCTGCCGGCACTGCACCCCCAAACCGTGGGAAATCAGTGTCTGCTGTTTAAGGCCCCGTGGTATCACATCACGGGACCCCCAGTAACTCTGTGTGTGTGTGTGTGTGTGTAAGGTGCGGAGGACACCTTCCATCGAGGACGAGCTACAGGCGAGGCCTGCTCACTGACTCTACCGGCGACGGTCACAGGACACAGCACAAGCCCTGTCGAGCCGTGGCGTGAAAGGCCCCTGGCTGGCCCCACCTCCCACCCGAGGACCCCTTCCAGGGCACTGACCACACTTCCAGAAGAGCTGGACTGGCTGCAGCCCTCAGGACTGAGAGAGGCGGGTTTCCAGCAGTTAGCACCCCGGAAACACAGCGACAGAGCAGGAGCCGTCTGTCATGCTCTGTCTCCGCCCGGCCCCCACTCCTGCCCCTGGCCCGGCCCGGGCTCAGAACCGTTCACTGATCAGACACTACAATAAGTCAGACCCACATCCCGGGGCGTCCCAGGGCAGCCCGCGGAGCCGTGGAGGAGACAGTCATTCGTGCCTGGAGTTAGTGGAGAACTACTCAGCATTTGGGGTGCTGCCTCCTTCTGCTCTGCAGCCTGACAATTCCCTATCTGCACGGAATTTGCATTCCGAAGTGCAGCGTCTGCTTCAAGCATCTACCACCAGCGTCTGTTTACATCTCTACAGTGTGCTTGAAATCTCATTATCATGGGAAAAAATACACCAGTGCTTGCTGTGAGAACTATCTTGTCAGTCACCGATGCTGCTGTTTTGCAGACCCCTGAGGAGCTGAAATCATGGCTTTTGGAGATCAGTGCTTGCAGCAGCCAGGGCCGTGCGTGGCCTCAGGAGCCTGTGTGCCAGCCCACTCTCACTGAGGAACAACCCTCCCCACATCAGTCTTCAAGCAGCAGTTCCTGACTTCTCCTGGTTCTGTGGACCCGCTGGGTGGCCCTCTGGCTTCCCCGGGCTGGCCCAGGGACCACGCTGAAGCCTGGGAGCGGGTCCCCTGTCCAGGGCCGCAGGGGCTGCCTCTCCTCCTCCAAGACGCTGGCCTGCTCCCCCCAGGGCCGTTTCGGGGCTGCATTCAAGAGGGAGCTTCCAGCCCACTGGAGACCCAGGTTCCAGAACGAGAATGCGTTCTACTGGTTCTACATTCTGCTGGTCGAAGCTGCCCCCGCTCGGGGAGTGCGGAAGTAGATTTCATCCCTGGTGGAAACAGCTGCGGAAACCTTACGACCACATTTACTCAACCACAGGATTGCAGCAGATCCAAAGGTACCCCGACTCCCTCACTTAGCGAGGAAAAAAGGATTGAGTGGGGAAAATGATATGCTTCACAGAGGGAAACTGAGGCTCAGCCTCCCACCCTGGCAGATGATGCACCTGCTGCCTCTGGCCCGTACAATCCCTGCAGCTGCAGAGAAGGAACCACTGTAGGGTTAGATCAGGTTACCCCGAAAGCTGCCCCTGGGATCACCGGTGTGTGAATCTGGCTGCCTCTTGGAATCCTCTGGAGAACTTTAAAAAATACTGATGCCTGGGACTCAGCTCCAGAAATGATAGTTTCACTCATATAGAACCTGGGGGTCTGGATATCGGAGACTTTTAAAAGCTCCCAGCAGACGCTGAGGTGCAGCAAAGTTTGCAAAGGACTGGCGCTGAAACTTGAAAATGGCTTCTCTCGTTTTGCAAGGGAGAGTCCATGAGCACTTATTCTCTCCACCTGGTCCTCTGGGATCTGTCTCAAAAAGGTCACAAACACACACACACACACGCACGCACACAGGTGTTCTGGTAACCCAGAAAGGAAGCTGGCCTTCAAGGGTCCGGGATTTGCAACAGGTGTTTGTGGGAGTGCAGCTGTCTCTCAGAGAGGAGCACACCCTCCAGAACTCCACCTTTCTGAAGCAGTAGCCTCGCTTGCGGTCCGTGTGCTTCCTTTAACCCAGGGCCGCTGCAAGTGAGTCACCAGCAGGGGAATACCACATCTTAAAATAAACGCGATGAGCAACGCCTCTATTCTTGAGCTCTTGCTTGGATCCAGACTGAGCGAGCAAGCAGAGCCCCCTTGTTTGGGGTCCCTCCAAAAGGCCCTCAGGGTGACTGTGGGCCGGAGGGTCTGTCCCTTGCCCCGCCCCTTCCCCGGGACCCGCGCTGCGTAGCCCCCGGGGGCAGAAACGTGGCCAAGCTCAGGCCAGAGCAGAAGTGCAAGCCAGGGAAATGGTCATCTTGCTTGCTCTTCGAAATGAACATGTGTGAACTTCCTCCCAGGCCCTGGGAGTCCACGTCACTTTCCCCGTGGTCAGGGCCTGCAGGCTAATCTCATCAACCTAGAGCAGCCACCTCGGACAGCCTGGCTGTTATAAAATGCCATCAAGTCAAGTCAGGAACCAGGGGCCTGCGACCCAGGAAGCGGGAGTGGATGGCACCTGTCTACCTCTGACCTTTCCACACTCACCAGCACCCCAGGGCGGCCGGAAAGCCCTTTTAAGCATCTCCAGGCCTGCCGACCCTCCCTGGGTTGAACGACCTTCAGGGGATGGATGACCTTGAGTGTGTGCCTGGCTGGGCCCATGGTCTAAACTCACTGTAGCCCAAACTGAAAGCTGATCTCCCCGGGGCTTACCGAAGCCCTCCGAAGCTCACATCCCCAAGGGATGGCTCAGCTTTCCAGCCAACATGTAAAATCTGGAAAGCTCGAGAATTTTTTCAAATACATCTCATGATTCCTTGTGTTTTGTATCACGTTTTATGACCCAAATCTGTGATCGTTCCTCCTGCAGGAAGAACCTGGGTCGAGTGGGTTATGAAGAGCCAGTGGGGACCTGGTCTCTCCCCGCACCCCCAGGGGCGGGGCTGAGCGGTCCCAGAGTGGAGCTGTGCACGTGGGTTTACTCAGAAAACTAGAGTCAAATGTCATCTGAGATGTGGGGGTGGCGGTGTCCTCTCCCACCCTGCTCCTGAGGTGTTGGGGGAGTCCAGGCGGGGTGGGGCAGGTGGTAGAGTCACATCCGTTCACCTCATTCCAAGGCTCCTTGTGAATCAGGCATCAGACGCCCCCAGAGATACCAAAGAATGGCTCTTCCTTCTTGCTTCTCCTGGGAAAGATTCCCGCTCTCAGAAACACGGGCCTTTACTCCTCGCTGTTGGCACCGCGCTACCGGCCCCCACCCTGGAGGGCTGAGCACCCGCCTGGCTCCACGTGACGGGGCGCGGAAGCAGGCAGAGCTCCCGGAGAGTGGAAACGCTAATGCTCGATGCAGCAGTTTCCTCAGACCACTGGACCTTTGGCGCTAAGCACCGTTTTAAATGCGACGTCAGCTGTAGTCTACGCATCGTTATTACTGCTGCTATTGTTACTGAAGCGACGGAGGCCGTTGTGAACTTCCTGGACGACACCTCAAGTCTGAGTCTCTGCTAGGAAGGAGCTCCCCAAAGGACCACTCGGCCTCATCTGGCACCCACGCATACTCGAGGTGCACACATCTCGTTCCTGAACGAATCTCTGGGTTAGCCTTGAGTGAAATTATGGTGAGCGCCTGAGGCCGGCATCAGAGACCTACGTTCAAGCCCGGCAGGGGACCGTGGGTGAGGGAACAGGCCCATGAGCTTGGCTGTCCGGCTCCAAGGCCGGGAGACACTCTTCGCTCTGTGGGGTTTTGATGATCGTGAAACTCCCTCACGGGGATGTGGCCCCTGGGGTGTGAAAGAACCGCCTCCCCACACCCCTTTAGCCTTGGGCTCTCAGAACCCACAGCTAATGATGGAGGCCAAGAAACAGGCTGTGAGCAAGAGGACAGAGCCTTCAGGGTAGCAGGCGCCAAGTCCTTTCATTTCGAAAAGAGAAGTGTTTGGGGTGGCTTGTTGGCTTGGGGGGGCGGGAGTGGGCAGGGGTTGAGCAGAGGAGCCCTTGCTGCGAAGGCAGGCTCCCCTGGAATAGGAGCGGGGCTGGGCCGGGTTGGGGAAACAGATAACTGGGCAGTTCTGGGCTCACAGGACTTTAAGACTATCCAAAGGGGCCAACTTGGTGGGCACGTACAGAGAGAGCACGAGACTAGAGATGGGCCTTAAGTTAGTTGCTCTCTTGAAACCCAGTGCCAGGAAATATTCATGTGTGGTCCCATAATTTGTAATCTTAAACAGCAAAAGGGGAAAAGAGGAAGGAGGAGGAGGGAGGGCGTGAGTGGGAGCAGGAGGAGGAGTAGTGAGAGGGGGAGGAGGAGGGTGGGGAAGAAGAGAAAATGAAACCAGAACAGAGGGAATTTCTATTCAATATCAGTTATTTGATAATAACTCAGTATCATTTATGGCATTTGCATTTTATCACTTCTTTCTTTGAAAGTGACCACGACCTTAGGAATGCACACATAGCCTTTTATCCTGCCTTTCAGAAGCATGGTTACTCAGCGTCTCTACATAAGTCTGTATTTCTTCTTCTATTTCATAACAAACTTAAAGACGTGACCCCCACGTGAGAGAAAACCCCCAGCAACAATCAAAGCTCACCTAAAATCTCAAAAAGTTTTAGAATGACGTGCCCAAAGGGAAATGGCCCTTTTCTTATATCCGACTGACTTCCCCATTCTGCCTGGGCCCGGGGACTGCCGCTGACCCTGGCCAAGCCGGGAGCCCAGGAGCCGAGGGGCGGAGTCACGGCAGGAGCTGGGAGAAGGGACTAGAGCCTACAGCCCTGAGAACCCTGGGGGAGTGCTTTCAGTTGTTACCATTAAGGAGAATCTGCAATGGGACAAAGAGAGCTCACTCGATAAATGGTGCTGGCAAAACTGGTCCACCATATGTAACAAAATGAAATTGGACCACTATCTCACACCATGTACGAAAATCAACTGAAAATGGATAAAAGACCTAAATGTAAGACCCGAAACTATAAAATATATAGAGAAAACATAGGTAAAATGCTGCAAGACATACATCTCAACAGCGCCTTCGAGGTGGCAGTCCCCAAAGCAATGAAAATGAGAGAGAAGATGAACAGGTGGGACTACATCAAGATAAAAAGCTTCTGTACAGCAAAGGAAACATTAAACAAAACAAAAAGAAACCCCACTGAGTGGGAAAAAATCTTTGCACTCCACACAACAGACAAGGGTCTGATCACAAAGATATACAAAGAACTCACAAGACTCAAGAAAATTAAAGCAAACGACCCAATCAAAAAATGGGCAGAAGAACTTAAAAGACACTTCTCCAGAGAGGACATACACATGGCCAATAGACACATGAGAAAATGCTCAACATCCCTCATAATCAGGGAAATGCAAATTAAAACCACAATGAGGTACCACCTTACACTGGTAAGAATGGCATATATCCAAAAAACCAACAACAATAAATGCTGGCGAGGTTGTGGAGGAAAAGGAACTCTACTACACTGCTGGTGGGAATGCAAGTTAATCCAACCAATGTGGAAGGCCGTATGAAGGTTCCTCAGTCTACTAGAGATGGAACTACCATATGACCTGGCAATCCCACTCTTAGGGATCTACCCAAAGGACACAAAAACACCAACCCAAAAGAGCATCTGTACCCCCATGTTCATTGCAGCACTATTTGTAATCGGTAAGACCTAGAAACAACCCAAATGCCCAAAAGTAGAGGACCGGATCAAGAAGATGTGTTCCATAGACACGATGGAATACTATTCAGCAATCAAAAATGACAAACTAGGGCCATTTATAGAAACATGGGAGTTATACTCAGTGAAACAAGCCAGAAGGCAAGAGAGAAATATCGGATGGCCTCGCTTTTAGGAGGAATGTGAAAGAACAACAACCACAACAAAAAAGGAAAAAGAAAACAAAACAAATAACAAACAAAAAAAAGAGAAAGCAAAAGGAAATGGGCAATCATAACCAAAAACAACCAACCAAACAAACAAAAACTCAACAAGATCAAAAGGTCAAAGATAAACCCAGGGGACCACGGGGTGGGCGGAGAGAGGGGAGGGCAGACGGGGATGAGGGTAAAGAGCACAAGGGACTGAGGTGACGGTGCACGGGTGCAATGGTGGTGGGAACCCCCTGGGGACTACAAACGATGTCAAATACAATTAGATAATAATAAAAAAGAAGAACTCTGGGGGGCCAGGGATGATGGGGACCCCGGACCACCCGCAGAAACGGTGGGAAGTCACAGCCCGCGCGAGAAGAACAGCCGAGCCCGGTCCTCTCTCTCCCTCCAAGCCGTCCGTAAACAGCACGGGGCGGCGGGCTTTCAGACAGGGCTCCTTCGAACTGTCGGCCGGCCGTCCATCGCTGGGCTGGTCTACTGAGCCTGCTCGGCTGGGTGGAGCGTTCCCACCTGCGCAGGTGGGCGGCAGCTCTGAGGACCCCCTCTGTCTCAGGAACCTTTCCAAAACAATCGGCTCGAAGAGCTTCAGTGTTTGGAAGTGCATCTACCGATCTGCGTCTCAGCAGAACCTGAGCTGAGAAGATCGGACCACAAGAACGCCCAAGTCTGCAGCCCCACCTCCTGGGGCTGCTGGGGGAGCCCACGAGGCTCTTGAGTGAACAGACGCAAATAGCATCTCCTGCTGTGGCAGAAGCCCCTGGGCTACCTTCACTCGGGGTGCGGCCTTCCTTCCAGGAGTCTCAGAACCCGGTTCCCTGAGTGCACTTTGACAGCGGCCATAGGGCCACGCCGCTGAGGTTCTGGGTGTGCCCCCCGCCAGGGTGCGTTTCTCTGGAGAAAGGGCAAAATGAGCAGGCCACGACTCCCCCACCCCCTCCCACTACAGCAACAGACTTAAAGCATGTATTTTTTTATATTCAGTTTATCAGGATTCTAAATTCACCTTCCTTTGCTGCAAATTCCCTGGCCCAAACAAAACAAAACACCGTCTGAATCCACTGGTGCAATGTGTATTGTGGGGCAGACAGCATAAGAGAAGGAGCCTAAGGCTTAGGAAAAGTGTGGTCTTCAAATTTTTTTAAAAAAGATTTATTTATTTATGCACACAAGCACTGGGGTACAGGCCAGAGGTGTGGGGAGGTGAGAGAATCCACCAGACAGAGCAGGATGCAGAACAGGCAGACCGACAGAAACACACTGCTGAGGGAGCAGCGGGAGGCAGGAGAGGTCTGCTGCGCCTGTGGGTCCCTCCCTGGCCGGGGATCGAACTCGCGCTGCGGTGGCTGCGGGTAGCTTGACAGCGCTGAGACTTAAGCCCTTGTGCCACCAGGTGTGCCCACGGTCTTGAGCTTTAAGAAGAGGGTAACATTTGGGTGGAAGGCAGCCCATCTGCTGGAGGAGCAGCGCGAACATTTGCTTCGTTAGCAAAGGTCAGTGTGTCCAACAAAAGTTCATAGAACACACATTGCCGGGTACAGAGATTATAGTATTATGTCTGGTAGTATCTAAAGACCAGGAGGCATTTACTTATAAATACCTACTTTAATATAAATATATTTGTAAAATGTGCCTATATATTTTCGTTGTATCTATATGATATTCATGTTAGATTTACATGCTGCGAATACACTCATAGAAACGCTTCTAAATCAGGAGGCAAGTAATCAGGAGGTGTTCGCTGAATGCCTGCTAGGTGCCTAGTTAGGCGCAGCTGAGTGTCCCTAAGTCTCGGTGTCATTTCAGAGGTTTGTAACCACTCTGGGGTGACCTCGGGTGCTGTGACCACTTTAGAGGAGGGTCCTCACTCCAGCCGGAGGCCTGAACCCCACATCTGCTCTCCAGCCCACCGGCACACCGCCTCGCGGGGCGACCCCAGCTCCTCTGGGCCTCAGTCTCCTGGATACGCCGAGGGTGACCACCCCCCAGCACGGGCGCGGGCAGTCCTCTAGGGTGAGGCTGGGGATGGAGGGGCGCTGCCTCGGCTCACGGGCGGCCCTCGGGCTTTCTGCCAAAGAGCAGCACTCAGACAGCACAGTGCGGGAGACTGGCAGACCAGAAGGGGTGGGGGACCTCACGCCCTCAGCAGCTGGTGCTGCTTTTGTGTTTTGTCTGCAGGCAAATTTTGCAAAGCGCTTTTTTTTTTTTTTTTTGGCCAAACCCCCAAAGAAGTTTGAATATCACAGCGTATGCACTAGTTTAGAAAGCATCATACACAGGGGCCTCCCTGGTGGCGCAGGGGGCTAGGCACCGCACTAGGAAGCAGCCACGGCCACTGCAGCACAAGTTCGATCCCCGGCCAGGGAGGGACCCACAGGGCGCAGCAGACCCTCCTGCCTCCCGCTGCTCCCTCAGCAGTGTCTTTCAGTCCATCTGCCTGTTCTGCTCCCCGCTCTGTCTCTGATGGATCCTCTCACCCCTGACTCCTCTGGCCTACACCCCAGTTCCAAATTAATAATTCTTTTAAAAAAATTCTTCCTCAAAAAAAAAAAAAAAAGCACCATACACAGATTTAGAGACCTAATGGCTTGATTGACCCCTGAATCGGCAGCCCCCCAACTCCATCCTGCAGCAGCAGGGTCTCCCCGGCCAGAGAGAGGGTGGGGCAAGGTTTTTAGCAAAAGAAAATACTATTTCAGGCAAAACCACCTTCCCGCAGGTGAAGGAGGGAGGGGGCTGGACCAGGTCATGTGTGTGACCGTGTGGTGCAGATTAGGGGATGCCGACTGGCTGGTTTAGGGCCACACTCTGGGAGAGGCTGAAACTGCCATGACGCCAGGTATCACGTCTAGGTGGGGCCCAGCATCTGGATCTTTTCTCTGTTCTTTCAATTTTTGTAAAGATTTATTTTATTTGTTTATGCACACAAGAACGGGGAGCAGGCCAGAGGTACAAGGGGGTGAGAGGAGTCACCAGAGACAGAGCGGGGAGCAGAACAGGCGGACCCACTGAAATAGGCTGCTGAGGGGAGCAGCGGGAGACAGGAGAGTCTGCTGCGCCCTGCAGGTCCCTCCCTGGCCGGGATCGAACTCAGGCCCCAGTGGCAGCAGACAGCGGCATCACGCTTAGACTTAACCCCTGCGCCACCAGGGAGGCGCCTCTTCTTTGTTCTTTTAGACACACTTCGCTGTGGGAGCACTTGAGTCATTTTCTGTGGTGCCTGTTAGCCAGAGCAAAGACCAAAGAGGGAATCCGTTACCCAGGGGGCGCCCACAGCTGAATTCACCCTCTCCTCTCTACTTTAAATAGGCCAGTCGCGGCCTCCGTGGTGGCGCAAAGGGTTAAACAATGCGGTTCACTGTGAAGCAGACCGCAGCCGCTGCAGCACGAGTTCGACCCCTGCCACCAGCAGGGAGGGACCCCCAGGGCCCAGCAGACCTCTCCTGCCTCCCGCTGCTCCCCTCGGCAGTGTGTTTTAGTGGATCTGCCTGTTTTGCTCCCCGCTCTGTCTCTGGTAGATCCCATCACCTCCCATGATTCTGGCCTGTACCCCAGCTTTGTATGAATATATAAATAAATCTTAAAAAAAAAAAAAACTAGGTCACATCAAAGGAACATTTTGTTCGTTCTCCTCTATGTCAGGAAGAGCTGGTCTATAAATACTGTTGACTGTAAGTATTGATGATTTTGACCAGGGACAAGGAGATGGGATAAGAGCGTCTCCTGGACGCCCCTCCTCCTTGCGGGGGACTGACCTCACTAGAGGGAGGCCGTCCCTTGGCGCAACCGCCGCCCTCACCAGATCAAAGTCTCCTGAGGTCTGCTGCCCGGCACACAGAGTAGATGGCGAGCGGGAGGAGTGACAGCCCCCAGCAGGTATCCCCCCAAAAAGAGACACCTGAAGTTAACACTCCGAAAAAGAAAACCACGTTTACGCACTGGATAACACAGTCTCTCATTCACACATCCCACCTATGACATTCGCCAGGCCCTTCACCGACGGCCATATGTCATCTTTTCCAACCCTGGTCGTGTGCAGATTTTTTGGTTTTGTTTTTCTATGAAGTGGAAGAAGAGAAAGAGGCAGAGCTGCCCTAAAAGGAAAGAGGAAGTGAGAGCCCCACAGGGCCTGCCTCTGTGTCTGTGACAGCCCGTGATGTGCTTTCCGGTCTCCACAACATCTGAATTTCCACCTGCCCGCCCCCTCTGGCTTATAAGCGGGGCACGTGAAGGTGGAGCCGCCAGTCTCCGCGCCCTGGATTAGTAGCAGAGCTCATGGTGTTCCTCCCACGGCCCACCATCCACCGGAGGTAACGTAGCCCTGGCCGGAGCCTCGCCCACGGTGAGCACAGAAGCTAACATGGTGGGGAGCCAGCCCGTCGGGGCACAGAGATCACGGCCAGCAGAGAGCCGCTAGCCGCGGGTGTCCATCCTTCTGCTCTAGACGCTGGACACGCGAGGCTTTGCTTGGGGGCAGCCTGCGCCTTGGGGATAGGCATTCTGTGGGTGCTCACTTTGTTTTTTGTGGATGTCGAGCAGCATCCCGAGAATCGTTTTGTTTTTCTTGTGAGCGTGGGTGAGAAAATCCACCCGCTTAGCACAGGCTGACATATGCGCACTCCAGGCAGAGTGAGCTGTCACGGCGTTTCTCCGTGGGTGACCTGGGCATGGGGGAAGGAAGGGGAAGACAGCCTGGCACCGGGGAAGAGCAGGCTTGAGGACTCAGACAAATGGCTCAGGGGCTGCTGTTTAATAACATCTGGGAACTCGTCATTCGTTTTAAATGAAAGTTATTTTCAAACTTCGTGTTTTTGCAAAGTGGCACTGAAATCGGCTTATTGTGGCTCCTTTTAACGCCCTCTGTGTGCTCTCTCGCAGGCAGAGCAAAGGCCCCACGGAACAGAACTCACTCCGGAGTCGACCTGAAGTCTGATGAAGTTAATAAGTAGCTGCAATGCTGTGCGTGCCCCTCTTATACTTATTGACTTCGGTTTTTCAAAGGCAAGAGTGAAACAAATGTTTACCTAATTTGACTTTTCTTTTTTTTTTAGTCAAAAACACTAAATGCCAATAATATGGAGACGTTAATTGAATGTCAATCAGAGGTAAGAAAGCAATTTTTAAAATATTTTATCTGCACTGTGATAGAAAATTTTGTTTTAACTGAGTATCATTTAGATCATTTAATTGTCAGGTAAAAAATTAACATACTAAATACAGGAACTATATTAATTGGGATCTTATATGATGACCATCGAGTATTTAATATTGATCCTAAAAGCTAGAAAAGCTACAAATTCTAAAGACTAATTTTAATATGGATGAAATTCTATATGTGTTTTGCGGGGAAAGAAAAATGTATTTAACTAAATAAAATATATTTGTATTTTAACTAAAATTCATATATTTTAACTAAATAACTTAAATAATTTAACTAAATAAATTTATTTGTAGGGTGATATCAAGAAACACCCTCTGTTGGTGTCACATGAGCGTGAAGACAGCGTGTGCCAGCTTATTGGTGAGTTCCGAAAACATTTTGGTCTTTATGTGTTAACGGTGAATGCTCTTGGTTTGCAAAACCACACTCCTGTACTAGGAATTTTTTTTATAACTGTTCTTTTAAAGACCGCAGAACATTAACACTTTCATGGCAGACTCGCTCGGGCAACCTAGAAAAGCTGAGTGCTTGAAAGAAGAGATCCTCTGTACAGCCAACCCCCCAGCTCTCCCAGGTCTTTGTAGTAAGAGTACAGAGCTCCCGGCCACTTACGCTTGACCGTGGAAACATACACGCAAATGAAAACTATGCAGTGCCTCTTCCTTCCCTAATGGAGAATGAACCTTAGAGCCTAGGAATCAACTGTGGCTCATCTTAAATCCCAAATGGCCCACAGGCAATCTTAATTTATTTTCAGAATGCATCTCCTTAAGACGTAGACTTGTCCCAGTTCTCCTGAGCTGTAAGGACAAGCTATTTACCACCCTCTTCCACTTGCCAGTGTAAGACACATGGAAACATATTCTGATGCCTTTAGAAGACAGCTTTTGTAATGTGGAGGGAGAGAGAAAACAGAGAAAGAGGGAAACTCGTGAGATGCAACCTCCCTGGCACCATATCTTCAGGATTTTACAAGACAAATCATTCCCAAAGGCCAGATCCAGGTTCACGCCTTCTTGAAGCAGTCTGTGCCCTGTGCCCCCACCTCCCGGTACTAAAGCAGCCCCTGGGGAACCCCTGAAGGTGGCTGCAGATGAAGGCTGTAGCTCCCTCTAGCGGTCGATGGGTGCTAGCTACACTTTGACGGCCCACCCAGCTCAGTGTCCCAAATGATTGAGCAAGTCAGTTCCTTTCTTTGTAAGTTTCGTTTTCTTCCCTAGTCAGAGGAGAAATTAGACTAATGTACTGCCCCGGCCTGCGGGGCGACAACGGGGGCGCGCGGGAACCACCTAAGGAGAATGAATACACAAACAGGGAACGCAGGGCAGGAAGGCAAGTCAAGGATTCTGATCAAGCC
>JAGFMF010011435.1:720084-814185 GCA_019455555.1 Galemys pyrenaicus
AGGTTTGAATTTTAGCTGGCAGGAGGTTTCCGGGTGGGATGTTTGCGATTTTAGGCCAGGCCTCCTTTAAAATGGAAATCCTCTTGTTCTCCTGGCGCCCTGACTGAGAGGTGGGAGACAGGTGAAACCGGACTGTTTGCAGTTCTGGCTCCCGACAATGTACCTCACACCATAACTGTCCACCATCGTTATTAATGTGGTTAGGTGGTTGTTTATGACTGCACAGCTAGCTTTGCTTATTTTCTGTAGCAAACAGCTGGCAAACAGGAAAACTGAAAACAGGAAAGGTGGGGCTTTGAGCCTGGGTGTTGATTCTTTGGGGCCGGTGGCCCTGGTAACCGTGTGGTTGTTTTTGGGTTGATTTCTCTAGATTAAGATTCATGTCCTTTGCATTCTTATGTTGCTCAAGATGAGTCTCCTCAGCGGCGATTGTTGGCATCAAGTGGCTGATGGACTTAATTTTCTTCTGTAGAGCTTTGTTAATTAGTATTTTAGCTTGAGTTTTCTCTTTGCTTTGTTTTCTTGGCTATAGAGATTAAAAAGAGGAAGAAGGTGCTGTCCTGGCCTTTTCTGATGAGGAAACTTCCACCTTCCTCAGATTATTCTGGAACTTTAGAGCCGGAATTGAAAGTGTCTCTGTTTGACCAGCCCTTATCTATTATCTGTGATGAGGAAACACTCCCCACACCCATTCAGGTAGGCGAGCACTTGCGTTCTGCAGGCTGTGAGAAGCCCTTGGCTAGTCTCACGCTAAACTTGCGGGGTTTTCTCACTTTGGGAAATGGTGTTTTACATACAAGCACACTCAGGAGAATCCCAACGGCCTAGATTCTAGAAATTAGCTGCATTGGCCAATGAGCTGAAATTGAAGGCCCCGCTATCCTCAGACTTCGGAGTTATGAAGACTGGAAATGTGTAGCTTCTAAAACATCAACAGAGATTGGGTAGAGAGTAAATGATCACTATCCAAGGTTTGTTGCAATGATTTGAAAGAAGGGCACCTGGAATAATTTTAGAATGTAAACATCAGAGCTTTCGCGATTTGCCTACCACCGCTTAGAAAAACGCAGTGCGTGAAAGGCAGTGGGTAGCCACTGAGCTGAAAGGCAAATCTGGCATTTGTAGTCTCTTGTTAGACTCAGTAAAGTGGGGTGCTAACTTTGATGGGAGGATAGTCGATGACAGATACCATTGGCTCCTTCACCTTCAAGCCTGGGATAACCTTGTTCTCGTCCGACCCTGTCTCCCACAGCACATTCTGAGGATCCTGTGCCTCAAAGGCCCTACCACTGAAGGGATATTCAGAAAAGCAGCCAGCGAGAAAGCCCGGAAAGAGCTCAAGGAAGAGCTCAATTCAGGGGGCGCAGTAGACCTGGAGTGTCTGCCCGTGCACCTCCTGGCTGTTGTCCTCAAGGTGAGCCCTCAGTGCCCACGCCACTGGTCCGTCGGCGACTAGGACCACCGGCTCCCAGCAATAACTAAATCGTTGCTCGCTTCTACAAATCAATAACCCATCCCGGAGTTTATCTTTTTAAGTTGAGCCTTTTATTTATTTACACAAGCACCTCTAGTTTTATGATCCTGCACCCCGACATTAGGGACCCCCAACATTCGATGAGCAAAAGCACTCGGATGGCCCCCGCCCTCAGATGGTGCCATTCTGTGCCCGATGTTAGGAAGTTGCTGAGCTGTTCCCAGAGGGTCAAGTGCAGGAAGGGAGGGGTGAGCCCAGAGTAGGAGGAGCCAGGGTTCCCGAGGGGCAACAAAGCGAAGGTGAAACACCAGCCCAGCACACAACACAAAACGCCAACCTCTTCCCTCTCCCCCCACCTCCAGGACTTTCTCAGGGGCATCCCCCAGAAGCTGCTGTCCTGCGACCTGTTCGAGGAGTGGATGGGCGCCCTGGAGAAGCAGAGCGAGGAGGACAGGATCGAGGCCCTGAAGCAGTAAGTAGCCGAGCCCCAGAGCGAGGCCCACGCTGCCACCTTTGGGCTGCTCACGCACCGTCAGAGCGTTTCACCAAAAAATGGTGTGTTCAGGAAATCTGAGTGAAAGTGCTCCTCTGCTCCCAGAACAGAAATCAGGAGCTACCTTGGGCGCCGAAAGAACAAGCATTAGCCGTATGAAAGTAATTTTTAGAAGGGAAGAAAGCAAACTTTGGTAGTCTCAAATCCCAAGAGGTGGGAGAGTGGAAAAGCTTGTCACTCAAAAAGTCAGGAGACGAAGTCTTAGATGACAGCTTCAGGGTAGACTCAACAGCCACGTGCAGGAATCTGGTCTTCCTTGACCTGCGTGGCTGCCATGGTGCAGATGACAATTCTCCCATAAACCAGCCCCTAAAGCATAGCACAATTCCACAGGCCATTTCACACCCTTATAACAACAAAGTGAGGACTAGTGAAAGCAATTTCCAGTGACAGCAAAGAGAACCACATCTGTACACCGATGTGCGACGCATCTTAAATGCCAACTTGAAAATAGCATCACGTTTGCCAAACCCTGTGAAACTGTGTGTGTCTTACGACTGTCCCACAGCATCAAATATTTCCAGATGAAATCTGCAGCGTGCAGACACACGTGTCTGTCCCGCAAGAAAAATCCCAAGATTTCACTATAAGTTTCAAGACATAAACCCTTTCCTAACAATAACTTCTTATGAGAAATGAAAATGCCCCGGTCACCATATCAGTGTTTGATCCAGTGAGACTTTACAACTGCAGTTATTGTGGAGACAGCCCTGCGGATTGGTCACTGCCTTGTCCTGCTCTTAGAAACACGTACGCTCCGTAAAGATTTCTCATCCTCGTGAGAAATCTTAGAAATGTGTCATCTTCACGATGACACCAGAAAGAAAGACAGCCACGCAGTGCCAGAAACAGAAAGGCGTGTTGAGTGCGGCTAAGTGACTACGGCAAAATGATTTGCACGATGCTGGAGCACTGCAGTGTAAGGCAGGCCCCCTGCGCCGTGACTGAGATGCGTGTAAATAATACAGGCTGGTCGCTGCTTTCTCGCGTGTTCCTCGCGTCCTGGGCCCTGGGCCTCGTGGGCAGCCAGTTCCAGCCCTTCCAGCTGCCACTGGTGGGCTGTGACTGTTGCACAGTGCTCCTCATGCAAGCGCAGCTTCCTCATTTTAGAGGAAGTCTGGCTCAGGCAGAACCAACGGCTGCATGACAGCCAGACCGCACACAGCCGCTCATTCCCTCCTGGCCTCGATTGCAGGGTTGCAGGACAGCTGCCCAGGCCCAACCTCCTGCTTCTCAAGCCCCTGCTCTCCGTGCTCTACCTGATCAGCAAGAGCTCCGAGACCAGCAAGATGGACGCCAGCAACCTCGCCATCTGCGTGGGGCCCAACATGCTGACCCGGGGCGATGCCCAGAGCCTGCCCTTCGAGGTCCAGCGAGACCTGAACGACAAGGTCTGCTCCTGTCCCCTGCTCCCGGTTCTTGCCCAGAGACTCATCGCCCCCGTGTCAGCCGGAGCCAAGCTGGGGATGGCTCTTAAGTGCTCCCCCGACTCAGAAAAGGAGGCGCAGGCCCTCTGGCCGCAGCCCCACTCCCTGATGGGTGAAACGGGCTGACCTTGACCACGTCCTTTGGAAGGCGGGGACACGCTGCAGGTGTCTCCGGGCAGCAGAGTCTTCCTCTTTTTCCCTTTTGTGGATTGAACCCTGCAGCTCCCACTGCCGCTGTGGGAAACCCCTTGCTTAAACGAAACTTCTAGTTTCATTCGCCTTAAAGGCTTTTTTAAGTCCTCAAAGGGAGAAACGCCAATCTCAGCAGTAGCGTGAACATGCCTGACCACCGCCAGTTTTCTGTCTGCGGCGCGATGGGGAGTTCCAAGGCTCTTCTGGCATCCCCCAGAATCTGAGCCCGCTCTGTCCCCATTCTTTCCTCACTCACCCTAAAGTCTACCGAAGATGTGTTTAACTGACAGCCTGATCCTTCCTCCTCACAGGTGAACACGCTGGTGGAATTCCTCATCGATAACTGCTTTGAAATATTTGGGGAGAACATTCCGGATCATTCCAGCATCGCTTCCGACGACTCCCTGGAACACACTGACTGTTCGGGTACGGAATGTGCTGTGCACCGATGACGGTGACCGGGCGTCTCTGCCGGTCCCCGCTCCCCCCCCAGCCCATGCCGGCCATGGGAAGCGCCTCTGGCATTCGAAGCACCAGGCGCCCTCTCAAACCTCCCAACCCGGGTAGACGCCATTCCGCAGGGCCCTTGTCGACTGCAAGCACTTAGCTCTGGAGCCTTCCCGCCCTGCCTCTTCAGCCTGCAGGCGTGCAGCCTCCCGCACTGAATCACGCTCAGCTAACGTTACCGTGCACTGTGGCCGGCGGCGGGCTGGAGCGAGAGCTGTGTGTGTCTGTGCGGTGGGAGGCGGGTCCATTAAAAGGGAGCCGGACTGCAGGACTAAGACGCCCGAGGGAGTCCATCTTAAACCTACAATTTCTCCAGCGGAGAGTTTCTAGTTTTCTTTTCGCACTCATTCATTTTCATATTTCCTTTTCCTACTTCCCCTCCCGCTAGTAGATTTGAAAAGAGATACAAATTTCTTACCTCGCCAGCCCCAGAGCCCTCCGCACACGCCTCGTGCCCTCCCTGATGGAGTGGGGGCTGACGCTAAAGCCGATCTCGCTTCCCTCCCCAGATGCGTCCACCCTGCAGAACGACTCGGCCTACGACAGCAATGACCCCGACGTGGAGGCCAGCAGCAGGGTCAGCTCCCCCGGCAGGCAGCCCCCGGTGGCCGCGGCGGGCGCGGTGACCAGGCTGAGGCATGCCCTTGGCCATCCGGACAGGAGCTACTCAGAGCCCAGCATGTGGTCCTCCCCGGAGAGCCTGGAGGGCAGGGACATGGCCCCCACGCCCCCTGGCAGCGAGGCCGACCCCACTGTGGGGCCCGTGGGTTCCGGGTTTGAAAGCAAAGACGCCGAAGACCCGTTCCCGGAGGACGTGTTTCCCTGCGGTGACGGCAAGCACCGGGGGCCAGCCGGCCCAAGGGGGAAGGGCGTGGCCCAGGGCCCGGGGTCCCTGTGCGGCCTGGCGCCCAAAGCCCCGTCCAGCGGCTCTCTGGATGCCTCTTCTGAAAGCTCGCCCCTGCCTTCTCCTTCTAGCCCCAAAAGAAACCTCTTCACCAGACACCGGTCGTTCACCAAGGGCGAGAAGAGCAAGCCCAACAGGGAAATCAAAAAGCACTCCATGTCCTTCTCCTTTGCCCCTCACAAGAGAGGGCTGGCCAAGACCCCCAGCTTCGGCTCTGTGAAGTCCAAAGGCGTCTCCAGAGACCAGGTCACCAGGGGCTGCAAAAAGGAAAGCCAGCTGGCCGGCCGGGTCATTCGGGAAGGCTGGCCCGAGAGCCCCAGGTGCCCAGCTCTGGACTGCGGCCGCAGGCCCTGCCCCCTCTCCACGGAGGACGTGTTCCGGCTGGTGGACGAGAGGAACCCTGGGAGCCCGCCCTCTTACCAGGAGGCCATCCGGTGCCAGGCGCCCGGGCTCGCGGCCTGCAGCGGCCAGACCGTGGGCAGCATGCGGGCCAGGTTGCTCAGCCCGGACGCCCAGCCGCCGGCAGCGCCCCCTGGTCTCTCCAGGGGGGAGTCAAGGACTCTGTGCAATCAGGGGCCACTAGGCGGGCCCAGGACTGAGAGTGGGGAGCAGAGCGAGGCATTATGTGCGTCCTCGGCGCTCCCGGGACAGGTGCTGGCCACACGGAGACCTGAGCTGTACCGGCTCAGGACCCTGTCCGAGTCCAGACAGAAGGATGGGCGGGACCACCTGGCGCGGACCTGCAGCCAGCCCATCTTCGAGGCCCACCAGCTCCTGTGCGCCAGGGAGTCCTACATCTAGGGAGCCGCCTTCGGCACGGCCCTGTTCCTGCTGTCTCCTCCGGGCCGCACTATGCACGGAACTGCCGCTCGAGTGCGTGCCAGAAAGTCGAGAATAAGCTCTTTAAGGAAAGTCGTGTCAAGCCCTCAGCAGAGGCAGCGACGGACACGATGGCCCCCAGTGGGAGCTGTGCCCTGAGCCCCGCACCTGCAGCAGGTGTGTACACAGGTGTGCCAGGCACGGCGCCAGGTGCAGCGTCTCCACGGATGTGTACAGACTGTGTGTGAACTTGTCAATGACCTTGCTGTTCTCTGGCCCCTGCTGAGCACTTTTCTATCCGTTGGTGTTTACAGATTTCTTCTTTTTATGTTGCGTCACGTGTCATGCCAATTTCCACAAACTCCATTCGGGAGAAAATGTTTAAGTGTCTGTTAGAAGTTCCTGTAATAAGCATCTTTGTGTAACCAGTCGCCACAGTAAGAAGAAAGATTGCACGGAATAGAAGTCAAGGTTTGGAGTCATCAAAGTCTGACCTTTCAGCTGTCGTTGAAATTGGTGAAGAATGCGTCAATGCGTCCTTTTAATCTCACTTTAAATTGGAGTAGATTGGCGAAAATGCATTACGTCTTCATTAACTGAACCACAGCACTTTGAGAGTCTTCCTCGTTCAGCACTGTCCCAGCCACGCCCACGGAGGAAAGGGTTTTATGCACTGGGGTTTCCTATGAAAACTTCAGTATCTCTCACTACAATAAATGCCTTCCTTATTTCAAAGTAAAAATGTTCATTCTTTCTGACAAACACACCAACAAATCATTCACGCATTGCTTCATTCCATAGCCTATGTTGGACATATATTTATACACATTTATGCATAATTCCAGACGAATCAGCAGGCAGGGGATTATGTGTTCAGAAAGAAAAGACAATCCCTGTTTTCCAACAGTTTGCAAACCCCCCCAAGAAGTTTTCTTACTCAAAGCCATTTTTCAGCAAATGGTCACCCAGAGACCAGAAAATTGTGTAAGCAGATAAAATCACAGGATCAGAGCAAATACCCTTCCTGGGTTTTGTGAATGAAACTTCCAGTACTTTTACAAATCTTATTTTTATGATGCTTGCTTTGTTTAGTTATTAACAATGGACTAGTGGGGAGTAGTGAGAAGAAACATACTGTCATGTGTTAGAACTTTAAGCATTATCTAAGCTTAAGACATTCATCCAGTATCTTGAGGTTACTGGACTCCTATTTTTCTTATTTGTCAACTTTTTTCATCAAATGCCATGTATGTTTCTGATCGGTTAAAGGACTATTTTTGTGTTGGCTGGCTGGTGAAGACCTATTCTTTCCAGAGGTGATTTACTAGTAACAGGGTACAAAGTTAAAAATGTTGTACCCCAGTTTGTTCAAGGCAGCACCCTCAGACCTAATAATGGCATTTAAATATTTTATGAAACACCACCTGGTGCTGAGATTCCTGGGGGGCAGACGCTGCCCCCGGCTGCTGGCTTTAGGAAAAGCCCTCCTTCCTCAGAGCTGCAGATGAGTTGTAGTAGTTACAGTGTTAGCATCTGCCGCATGCCAAGAATTGTGCTCCTTCCGGATTCAAAGGAGAAAAGCCTCCATCGTGCTTCTGGAAACTTCTTACCGAGAACCAGGGAGTTCTCACAAGAGATGAATGAGTCTACAGCTAAGGAGAGTCCAAGCGTTTCCACTTTGCCACTGACCTGAGTTCCACGTGACTCTGCTCAAATCAGGCAGCCCTCCCACAGACCTCCTCCTTTATAACAGGGGCAAGAAACGCCACTCCTGCCTGGCAGTGCCCCGCTGCCACACGTTTAGATGCTTCTGAGTCCAGTGAGCAAGACTGTCGCTTCTGTCTTTGCACCTTGGAGAAAAGATGTGACATGTTCAGACACCGCAAGTTTTTCCCCACCAGTCCGGGGGCATTGACTTGTTTATCTATTTTTTAATGATGTTTATTTCCTTTTTTAGGTAACACGATTAACCATTTTATTTATTTTTTTAAAGATTTATTTATTTATGTATACAAAAGCTGGGGTACAGGCCGGAGGCACAAGGGGTGGGAGGAGGGGAGTTGATTCCCCAGAGACAGAGCGGGGAGCAGAACAGGCAGATCCACTGAAGCACACTGCTGAGGGGAGCAGAAGGAGGCAGGAGAGGTCTGCTGCGCCCTGTGGATCCCCTCCCTGGCCTGCAGCAGGGACCGAACTCTGCTGTGCGGCAGTGGCTGTGGTCTGCTTCACAGTGTGGTGCTGAACCCGCTGCTGAGGCCCACGATTAACCATTTTAGTGCCTGACAGTTCCGTGGTGTTTGGTCCTTCACGGTAGGTGTTATGCAACTAGCACCTCCCCCGCTTCTGTCAAATGGAAGGAGGTCACTCCCGCCTCCCTTCCCTGGCACCGCTCAGCTGCCCCGGCTCTAAGGACGAGTGTCCTGCCCTTTGAAATCGGGTCGCCACCCTGCTCCCTGCGGAGGGACAGTCACTGGCTGCTGGAACTCAGTCCCACAAAGTGGCTCCGGCCCCGGCACCGTCTCATGTCCCCGAGTCAGGCGCCGGCCGCTCCTCTGAGGGCCGTGGCTGAGCTGCCGGCCCCTCTCCTGGCCGGCACGTGGTCATCTCTAACCTTCCCGAGACGCTGCCTCTGTGTGCCTGTGCCCAAGGCCCCTTGGCAGGGGCCAGCCTTACTAGAGAGGGCCCCTCGCGTGGCCTCCCAGTCCTCTCCGGCCCACCCACCAGCTCAGACGAGCACCACCCAGATGCCGCGCATGCCAGCTCGGAATACGTCACCCGCGCAGGCCCGGGCCCCCAGGGAGGCCGGAGGCCCCAACAACTATGCTCAGCCCAGGGCCCAGAACACAGGGGCCGAAAGTCCTGCCAGGCCCCACGGCGCAACGGGACCACAGCAAGTGCACCTGGCACCCCTGGGCTAGGGGGCACCCTGTGGACGCGCCCCTCCGAGCCATCTGACCCCAGCTTCCATCTGCTTGGCCTCCCCGCACCCCACGACCCGCCCGCCTGGCTGAGGAGGGACCCTGCTCTCTCCAAGGGGCCCTTCGCCAGCCGGACAGAGCTGGGCTGACCCCAGAGACTGGAGTTTCCCCGGGGTGCGGAGGGTGTTCTCTCACGCAGGAGCGGCGAGGCAGGGGCCCTCCCAGGACACCCGCACTCCCCCTCCTGCCCGCAAGGGAGGCCTCACACCCGGGACTGCGCAGGCTGGCGGGAGCCACACCCTGAGAGGAGGCCGGACTGAGGCGCAGCGCTAAGGGCACATCAAGATCAGTCCACGGGCCAGAACACCCACAGTCAGTCCACACCGTTCACCCCAACAGAGAAGTCTGCCCTTCGCGGGGCACCCCGCAGTCCACAGGCGCCCGCACCTCCCGGACTCTACTCCCAAGTGACTGCTTCAGCTGAATTAGGGGGGCTGTGAGCTCTGCGTGTGCAAAGGGAGAGTCAGGGCGTCAGCGGAGCAGCGAGCGGCAGCGAGCGAGGACGCGAGTCGCGGGCGGTGTCTGAGCTGGCCGAGACCTGGGCCCGGCCCTCTGTGGGGTACAAACGCCCCTCAAGGGGGACACGCTGTGGGGGGCGCGTCTTCCCGGGACTGGGGGCGCCTCCCCGCCGCGTTATAGGCGCATCGAGGCGCCGAGGGAGACCAGCGACCCGTGGACTGAGTCCGCAGGAAGAAAGAGGATGCGTGGGCACGAGAAGCAGGACGTGACCCACATTCAGCAGCCCGAGTCGCGCCCCAAGGCGCCGCCCTGCCCCAGGTACTAAGGCGGCTGAGGTCGTTTCTGCGTCTGAGCAGCAGACGAGGGCGAGCTCCACCCCACGGCTGTGCAGGCAGGACGGCGAGCTGCAGGGCGGGTGGGGCGCCGCAAGACTGGGACCGCGCCCTCTGGTAAAACGGACAAGCAGGCCCTCCTGGCTCGGGGTGCGGTCACATCGGCCCATCTCACAAGAGCCCCGCCCGGGGTTGATGCTCTGCGGTCGCGTTTTTAAATGATTAATAACTGCTGAATAAGGGCCCACAGCCCCGTGTGCTGCCCCTGTAAAGTCCTGTGGCGGGCTCGCTCCCACCTGCCTTCCTCAGCCACCCCCTTGCAGCTGGATCCCGCCCAGCCTTGCCCTCGTTCCAGGGAGGAACTCTGGCTCAGTGACTTCTCTCACATCCCAGGCCGGTGGCGGGAACTTACACCTGGCTGCTCTTACCTGCAGAGGAGCGTGAGACAGGATGTTCTCAGAACACCTGCCTCTCAAGAAGAAACCAGGAGGGGACACTGGCCCCCCAGAGACTGCCGCCCCAACACAAGTCAAATGGAGAGCTGGCGTGACGCCCGCCCGCTCGCTGCCGCGGTAAGCTGGGCAGGAAGCAGAGATTATTTATTATGATGAGACCGCTGACAATTTCAACCTGGCTAGTGATACCAGAAAGATGAGGCAGATGCTGGGGGTATTTCAGTTATTCGTATGAACATTGTGTGAATTTTATTATTATACTGCAGTTGTGGAAGTAAATTCATAACAAGCATTGGCTGCCTATAATATGACACAGGTGTATAAGGAAATTACAGTCTAGGAAAAAACGAGACACTCTTAATGGCAGGGTCAGCGGTGGCAGAAAGGATGATCACTTCAGGTCCAGTCAGTTTTGAGACACATTTCAAATTTAAATAAGCTCCCCAGATGACAAGCCAAAGCCAGCGATGGAAGATTCCAGACAAACCTAAGACATGGAACAGGCAGGAGGAGAGCCGGGAACGTATCCACGGACATGCTTGCAGCTTATCATCCTTGAGAAGGAATGAGGGAAACTTCAGTTTCTGTGTTTGTTGAAAAAGCATTTCTACCCAATATTGTTTTTTAAAAGGCAAAGTCTATGTTTTCTTAACTGCCAGAAAATGGCTAAGATGCAGGATGTTCATTTTCTCAAAAGGGCACTCAGCTTGTTTCTTCCCCGACTAAAGATCTTTAATTGTGTCTAAAAAAAATTCAGCATCGTGATCAGACTCGCAGGGATGCAAAAGCAACGTGTGTTAAACCCCTTGTTGGAATGCTCTCCACGGTGCACAGAACAGAAACTAAAGCAGCCGGTACACGACAGTCACAGACACAGCCCTGGAGTTTGGCCCGTGCACACGCTTTGTCTCGAACGTGTCCGCCATGAACCAGCGAGGCGCTGTCACCAGTGTTTGGCTGAGCTCACAAATCTGTTGTGACCTGCAGCATCCCTGCCACTTACTTCTCTCCCGCTAAACTTCGCTTCCTCGCAGTTAATGGGAAGCTTCTGCCACTGGCATTGCTGCCACTGCTGCTGGCACCACTGCAGCCTCCGTGGTTTCGTGGCTTAGCAAACCATTGGCCTCCACCCCCATAAGGGCCAGAGCTTCTGCCTGCAAGGTTCCCTCTCCTTGCAAGGGTCCCAAGTTTGAAGACTGATTGTTGTAACTGCAGAAACTGCTGTAGCCTCCACCGCCGCCAAAACTGTTTCCATCGTTAGCAGATCCACCAGAGCCGCCACTCTGGCTCCCTCTCCAATACCACCATAGCTGCCACCACAGTCACCTTGGCCTCTAAGCTTCCTCCGTGACCAAGGCTGCCGTAGCCTTGATTAGTCTTGGAAACTACTTAAATGTAGTTTCTGGGTAGACAGAATTTAAATAGCTCCCCACGCTAATCTGTCCCATCATTGTTATTTGTTTCATGTGAGAAGTAATTGTGAGTAACAGAACAAATACACATGGAAAAGAAATGCTGACAAATTTCATGCTAACTACTGAAACATTAGCCTAACACATTGCCTGTGTTTTCTGACCCTCCCTAAATTCTCTACACACTTTATGTCAATTTCCATCACTTAAGTAGTTTCAAAGAATAGTCACTTAGGACCTCAGAAACTGACAGGAGCCAAAGCTCTTTCCCTACATTCCCTCATATTCCCCATGACAGGGACAGTCACATGAACGTCAGTGACTTACTTCTAGATATTCAGATAATTCAGTAGACTGCTTACCAGTAGGGAAGAGAAGGGAAAACAAGGATGCTATGTTAAAAAGTATTTTACCCGTTGAAGACCAGACGTGTCTTCAGCCCCAGGGTAAGCGCCTTCAGTCACTGGTTGGGACAAGACCAAGGATCTCAGTTGCAGGCCTCATTTCTCGGGACCCCTGTTTCCTCTGGTTTCTTCCTCTGCATCACTCCTGTGGTCTGTGCCAGCAGCAGCATCTTCAGCAGAACCCTGAGCCTTGGTGCTTCACGAGGGGGTAAACGATTTCATTCTACCACGGCTCACCCTTTAGCAATGCACCCATCCAAATACACATTTGTGAATTTTGCTTGATATGCCCTCATTGTCAAAATAATGAATTCATTGGTGATAATACTTGGGATTGTAAGGGTTTTGGTTTGTTTTATTTTATCTATTCTGCAGGGTAAATCATAATAGCTCTGGTTTTTAATTGGCATCTTTTCATGGGTTTATTGGCCTTTTGTGAATTACCCAAATTTACATCCATTTTTTAAAATTTGAGTTTGAGTACTTTATAAATTCTAGATCTAAATCCTCTGACAGAGTGTTTCTCCCAATCTGTAGTTTGTCTTATTTTTGTTTTCTTGCCTATATCTTTTGGAAACCAAATGCTTTTTATGTTGATGAAATCTATTCTGATATTTTCTTTTCTTTGTCTACTGTTTAGTAAATCTTTTCCTCACCCAGGGTCACAAAGATTTTTCTTATTTTCTGCTAGAAACCTTATGGTTTGAGAGTTACCATTTATATATGTGACCAATTGCAAGTTAATTTCTGTGTATGATATGAAATAAGACTCAGTCCTTATTTTTCTCATGTTTCTCTTCCCGACCCAGCTATACCTTCTGTGAGGGCAAAAATGGGTCTCCTTTCTCTTTGCATTTCCCAGTCCTAACACATTTTTGTTACCTATCAAATATATGTTACATGTTTCTTGTGTGTTACTGAAGAAGTGCACAGGGGTGAATGTGGATCCTTAATTAATTAGGGAGACACGACAGGGGCTCCATTCAGCCTACCCCTGCCTCCTCTGCTGGTGGAAGACCACCTCAGAACGAGAGCCCCTCAGCCCACCCCTGCCTCCTCTGCTGGTGGAAGACCACCTCAGAACGAGAGCCCCTCAGCCCACCCCTTGCCTCCTCTGCTGGTGGAAGACCACCTCAGAACGAGAGCCCCTCAGCCCACACTGGCCACCTTTCCACCACTTCCCTCAGGATTCATCAACCCCAAAGCCTCCACAAATTGATCCTCTTCCCTCACTCTCCTCCCTGCTACATTCTAGACCCCGAAGTCCTTGAGAGGAGATTTATGGCATCTTCTTTCTTCTTTAAGTATTCACTGAGCTCCCTCCTTGCGCCTGGTGCTGTGACTCAGTGCAGAGTCTGTTTTTCAATTACTGCTGCCTCATTCAATTCTCAGGATGACTTGGCAAGATGAATATCAACACCCATGTTTTTTATAAATGAGAAAAATCAAGTAACGTTGCCAAGTAGCCACATTCTGAAGACACTCTTTTCCTACATCCCAGCAAGGGGCCCAGGGGCAAATATTCCAGGCTGGATACTAGTTTTCTGTTTTTTTTGTAATAAATCTGTTCTGTTTCACAGATCTGATATGTTTCTCAAACCACAGGGCGGTTCTATCAAAATGGCTGAAGCTATCTTTGATCAGAGCTAGCAGCAAAGAGACTCACAGCTTTGAATTGCAACCACACGTGTGAGAGTAAGTGTCTGACCCGCACTGGCAATTACGGCGCTCGGTGGTCCTGGGATTTAAATCAGCACAGCCCAGACACCAGACAGGGAAGTGAAAAAGCTTCCAGACCCATCCAGCCTGAGTTAGCAAATCATCTCCACATGACTGAGTCTCCCTGAGGCCCCAGAACTCGTGGGGTAACTGCCCCCGCCGCCTTCATCCCGATTCCTGACACCCAGAGCTGGGAGCATAAAGCGGTTCTTGTTGAGCCACTCGCTTCTAGGAGACCTAGTTGCACAGCAAGAGTGGCCAGAGGTTCTACGCTTTTTAGTCATCTTGACCTTAAGACCACATCTCTTACCGACACGAGCTGCCAGCTTCTTAGAGCAAAAGGAAATGATAAATGGCTTATCTGATCCCAAGAGTGTCCTCAGAAACAGAAAAACAGATGAACAGCATTGCACACGATGGACGTCCGGCCCCACCCCAGCCACGCGGGGACGCTCCAAATGCCAGAGGGAGAAGAGGAAAGTGAAGCGTGAGGACGCAGGGGGTGAGAACAGACCGGTTACCAGCCTTGCTCAAGTGAAGCGCCACAAATCAGGCAACCCTCACAATTTTAAAGATGCCGAAAACAACGGGCGCCTCAGGGCGATGAGTTTGCCCACACGCTACACTGCTGCGAATGGGGCACCTGGCGCCCCTCAGCTCAGCACTGCGGGTCCACCAGGTTAATAGCTCAGCCAACACTAGGTTAGCGGAACCAAGTCAGTTTGAGGACGTCACCAAACAGGGCATCTCTTTTAAAACTTGGGGTGAAGCATATGGTTCAAGAGCTGCATTTTCCAGACAACTGTAAATCGGAGACAGTCTGCAGGGGAGGGGGAGGAAGAGGGAGCAAAGCGAGGGTGGGAAGGGACGATGGTGATGGTGCACGCGTGAACTGCTGGTGGGAACTCCATGGGGGCTGCACCTGAGAAAAGAAAGCAAACACGGTTGTGTGTGTGTGTGTGAGTGTGTGTGAAAAAGATGCATTTTCTGGGCATGGAAGTAGCAGCTCAAGGAAGCGCTATAAGCTCCCCTCCCCCACCCCCAGCCCCCCAACTGCAGGCCCAGAACACAGGAGGCCAGTCCCCTCTGCTGGATGTGGAAAGTGAATGCGGTGGCCTCAGAAGTCTTGGGGCTCAGAACCCTCATTACTGAGGCTCCCACTTTGACTGCTCTTTCCGGAAGCAGAGGCCTTGGAGACACCTACTCGTGAAGCAAGGTCGTGGTCGTTTTATTCGTCATAGACTGCGCGATTCCTGGCACTTGAAATGGTTTTGGGGCTACCAACCCTTGTGATCACAGCTCATAGTCTCTTTAACCTCAAGAGTCCTCCGCCATGGCGCTCTGCTCTGAATCGCACTGGGGCTGGCGCCACACCGCTCCGCTTCTGCAGATCTGGGTTCTGCTCCCCCGCTGGCCAGCATTTCTTCATGGGCTTCTGGGGCCTCCTCATCCCCTCCCCTCCCCCTCCTCATGGAGAAGTTCACACCTGGGCTCGCCCCCAACATCACAGCAGTGCCACGGTTGCTTCTGCCTCAGTCCTGGTCCACCAAGGGGGCGGGCCAGTCTCCATCCGGAGCTAAGACACTGGCTGCTCACACAAGTCGGTCCCTCTCCCTTGCAGACCTCTCTGCTCACCCAGATGGTCCAGCGCTGCCCCCAGCCCCTGCTGTGGTATGTTCTAGGGCCTGGAAGGAACCCCCACCCCAGCAATGCCATCCTCAGCCGGCAGGCAGTCCCCGGCCCTGTCTTTACACAAACCTCAGCGATGAGGATATTGTTCGATCATTCTGGAAAACAGCCTTGATCACACTTTACAACCCCCAGTTACAGCCGTGTATTAGAGCTCCTTAGTGAAGAGACCGGAGTGCTCAGAAATGTTCACAACGCTGAGGCATATCTGCAGTGACGAACAATGTTCCCAGTGCTGTTAATATTTACCGGTGCCAGTAGCTTCCCGGATAAACTCGCTGAAGCAAAGATGATGATGCGATACTTGCCAACTTGTGAGAACAAAGGCCCGGCTCCACGATGCCAGACTGTCTCAGCACGTCTGGGCTCTGTGGTCAGAAGCTGGTCAGTGCCACCTGGCCTGACTTCCGTAGCCCCCTGACTGCTGGCCCGGCTCTCGCTTGCTGAACCTGCAGGATGCCGTCACGGGGCCCCACAGTCCTCCCCAGATCAAAGCGTTCCCTGCTAACTAGGAGCAGGGAGCAAGAGGAGCCAAGGAGAATAAAGACATTAGACGAGAACAAGGAGGACGGCAGGGTGCACGCTGTGTCCTTGAGGCTGTTTCTCTTCCACATTTGAAGTCTTTGAAGGCCTCGTGGTATCAAATGTGTATCTCCGGCCCCGACCTTCGCATGGAACCTGAGTCACGCCTCTCATCTCCCAACTGGACATACCCAATAATGCCCAACAGCATCTCCAGTTCACACGCGCCAAACAGAGCTCTCGAGCGCCTGCTCCTTTCACCCCGCAAACTTGCATCACAGGCAATGACATGGTTTTCCTGACGCTCGCTCAAGCCAGAAACTCAGCAGCCTCGGCTAGTCCTCGCCCTCGATCCTGCTGATCCGTCGGTAAGCCGTCTTGATCCCTTCTCCCGAACATCCCGCCGCCCCTCACTCCATTCTCCTGCTGGCACCCCAACCCAAGCCATGTCTCTCTCAGAGCTGCACCACCTTCCTGCTAGCTGCCCGCTCCTCACAGGTACAGCCCGTCTTCTCATAACAACCGTGATCTTTGTACGGCAGTGCAGATGGCGTGATCCCACCCTTTACACCCGTCAGTGATCTGGCAATGCAAACTCTTCCCCACCCTGCAAGACCTGCATGGTTTGCAACATCTAGAGTTCACTCCCCACGTGCTGCCCACGCCGGCTACCTTCAATCAATTGCCTGGTGAGTTTCGGCCTTCGGGACAGTGCACACGTCAGGCCCTTCTGTCTGAACTGGATTCCCCACAGCTCGCTGTGGCTGCTGCCTCCCCACGCCACGCAGGTCTCAAGTTAAACATTACCTTCCCCGTCTTGTCCACCAACTGGTCGACAGCAACAGTTGGGGGTGGGGGGATCCCATGTTTTGTGCTCAGTGAGTGCAGCTTTTATCATTCCCTGAAATGTTCTTACTTTTTTTTTTTTTTAAGATTTATTTATTTATGAATACAAGTACTGGGGTACAGGCCAGAGGTGTGATGTGGTGACAGAATCCACCAGGTAGAGCAGGGAGCAGAACAGGCAGATGGACTGAAACACACTGCGGAGGGGAGCAGCAGGCCAGGCAGGAGAGGTCTGCTGCGCCCTGTGGATCCCCTCCCCAGCTGGCGTCAGGGATCGAACTCGTGCTGCAGTGGCTGTGGTTCGCTTCATAGTGCGTTGCTTAACCCACTGTGCCACCAGGGAGGCCCCAAAATGTGCTTACTTTTTTATTTTCCTCCCCTCACCAGGGCTAAAGCTCCATGTATCCCTTCTTCTTGCAATAGGGCCTGGTACAAGAAAGTGGCTGATATTCATTGAAGAACGAGCTGTCGCAAGTTTGCTCTTCCATTCTCCCACCTGTGCTTAGAAAGAGCGCTGAAACCAGCGACCTAGAAACGTCAGGAGCTGATAAAGCTCGTGATCAGAGCTGGGGAAGAGAAAAAACAACGGCAAGATGCAGAAAACACTGAAAAGATAAGACCCGGAGAAAGGGGGGCAGCAGAGAAGCCTGGCATCCCTCTTGGCTTCCACCTGAGGGATCGGCTGGATTCTAAGCTGCGAAGGCACTAGAAGTCAAGAAGCCACGTGGCTGCTGACTGTCTAAGAGCTAAGTAACCCTTAGCAATCTCACAGAGCGGGAACACGAACACTGGAGTTCAGGTCTGTGCCCCGAGAGCTCACCGGGCTCTTGGCGGAGAGTCTTAAAGGCCCGTGCTCTAGGATAAGGCAAAGGAGAGGGGCTCAGCACCCCCTAAGTTGCAGTCCTGGTAAACTCCAGCTGCTCCTACTCTGACAGCTGGGGAACGCTAACATTATCCAAGGCCTTGGGACTCTTCACGGCCCCCACTCCGACCTGCAATGTCTAGCATGGAAACAAAAAAGCCTGATAGTCATTTCTGACTCCTTTTTGTCCACACGTGCCCACCTGGGATCGTTTCTACCTCCAACACGTTGGCGCTCTGACCTCTCACCACCGGCCCCCAGGTCCAAGCCACCCCCAGCCCTGCTTCCTGGGCTTTGTCTTTCTACGTCTGCCTTTGTCCCCCATCAATCTATTCTCAAGCATTGCAACTAGAATAGAAAAAAATAATTCCTTTCAATCAAATCATATCCGACTTCTACTCAAAACTCTCTGGGCTTTTAACCTCACAGTCCAAGTTAGTTCTGGTCTCGGGTCCCAGAGCTCTCGGCTCTGCTCCACGCACGGCGCTGTGCTCCCCCCGGTCCGTCACTGGACATCTCTGGACTGCATCTCCTTAGGACTTTGCACTGGCTGCGTCCGCGAAGTCGCAGGTTTCATTCCTGCACCTCCTCATGGCTGGGCTCTGGGAGGAGGTGGTGAGAGGTCTGACACTACATCGCCTTCTCGGCAAGTCCCCCCTGCTCCGTAGAACATGCATGTCCGCTTCCACCTCTGATATTGCCAAGCCTGCTCCCTGCTTTAGTTGTCTTCTTAGCTCTCATCATTATCTAGTATACATAAAGGGTATATATAATTTCTCAGAGTTCTCCAAGTGCACCTGGAGCTTTTGAGCCAGCTATTCTGAATGTGCTGGCCCCCAGATCCTTGCCAACCGAAACACCAGTGTTCATCGAATACCACTTAATGTCACTTTCCCTGCTAGACCTGTTATACATGACCTCAAAATTAAGTGATCAGCCCCGGGTTCTTCATGCAGCTCTCCTCTGCAGCATTCACCATACTCCTTCATGGCAGGGTTACAGTGCCTACCTCTGCTTTGGACCCTACAAAGCTACAAAGAGCAGGGGGGCTCTTCCTTTTTAATAGAATGGCATTTACCCACACAGAAGTATTTTATATGTATTAATCTTTTGACCTTCATGGCAAACCCTAAAAGATAGACTCTATCACCCCCATTCTGCAGACTGGGAAAGTGAAGCACAAAAGCATGAACTGGCTGGAGGCTGGGGCCAGAACACTGCAGACCTGGTTTCCAGGCGGCGCTCAGCTGATTGGAGCAAGGGTGATCACGAGAGGGACAGAGACGGGGAAGACCCGGGAACCGGAAAGGCTGGGACACGAGACAGTGATTTCAAACAGTACAGAAACAGAAGTAACAAACCAGCTCCCAGAAAAAAAGAAGTGTTTTGCTGAAATGTTGCTGGGCCAGCCCCCACCTACGATGAGATCCGGTCACAGGGTAATTAGGGAACAGAAAACCACCACCATGAAACTTCCCGACCACCGAGTGCCTAATCGATACTCTTTGGGTAACTGAAGTCTGACAGTGGGGAGTTACAGACAGGGCTGGGGCGAGCGGCAGGCTCCCTCCGCCCTTCTGCCGTTGGGTTCTTTCCTCCAGCTTCAATAAACCCACGCGATATTTCAGCAAAACACTTCTTTTTTCTGGGAGCTGGTTTGTTCCTTCTGTTTCTGGACTGTTTGAAATCACTGTGCCGAGTCCCAGCCTCGCCCCCGCTTCTGCTGCTGCGGTGACTCCCCCGCCAGCCGGCACACCCGGACCCACGAGCGACCGTCCTAACTCGGGGTGCTCCTAACTCGGGGTTCACCGACCCTCGCTGCAAGATTTTAACATTTAACAAAAGTTAACTAATTCAAACTTCAGGGGGTGCGTCAGCGGCACCCCCTGAAGCTTCATTCTTCAGAACCAGGGGTGTGGTCGATTAGGGGCCAGGGCGCCTAAAAGCCTCGGAAAAGAGCCCCGCCCTGTCCTGCACGGGCCCTGAGGCCGGGGAGCGGGGCGTCGGCTGCGGCGCTGCCAGCAGGGCCGCAGGCAGAGAAGCAGGTGCGAGCCGGGCTGGGGCGCGCGCGGCGGGGCGCCGGGAGGCCCGGGCGCGGCCGCCTGGCACGTAACAGAGCCGGGTGCGGGGCGCCGCGCGCCCCGGGACAACAGGAGACGACGCCCACGCAGGGAGGGAGCACGCGGGCCGGACAGAATGGCGCCGACACCAGCCCAGCCGCGGCACACGCCAAGGTGCGGCCGGGTACGGCCGCCCGACCGCGAAAGCGAGCGCCTCAGCCCCCATGGGCCCCGCCGCGGCCGGAGCGCCCCCGACGCGCAGGCGCCCCGGCCCGGGAGGCGCGGCTGGGCGGAGCCAGGAGCCGGAAGTGCCGAGGGGCGCGGGCCGCCTCGCGAAGCCCGCCCGCCGGAACTGCCTGGAGGCCCCGCCCCCGGCCGGAAGTCGGGGTTGCCGGGCAACCGGAGCGGGCGCCGCTGGCGGGCTCTGCGCTCGCTGGAGCGAACCGGGAGCCGTCGCTCCCGACCCCGGCCGCGGCCTCCTCGCGTCCCGCCCGCCGCCCCGCCGGGCCCTCCTCGCGTCGCGGAATCCCTGCCCGTGGCACTACTCGCACCTCCCCGCCTCCCGCCCCGCCTTAGCGCCGGTCTGCCTCGGAGCCCCGCTCCACCGAAAGCGAGGCTCTCCCGCCCCGGTCGCCACCCCCGGGTGGCCGGACGCCCCCTCCCCGGCCATGAGCACCTACACCTACACCAGCCGGCCCCGGCCCCCGCCCTGCCAGCACCGCCGCTACCGGGACGACCTGCTGCCGCTGTGAGTGAGCCGCCGCCCCGCGCGTCCCCTCCCGGCCGGCCCGGAGCCGCGCCCGCCGTCCCGGGCCGGGCCCCGCCCGAGGCCGCACGCGGGACGGCGGCGCGCGGGGCTCGAGGCGCTGCTCTGGGGGGGCCCGCTGGGCCCCCGCCGGGCGGCGTTCCCTGCGGCCTCGTGCCCGCCCTCTGGGCGCGCGGCGGGGTTTGCGGCCCCGGCGTGCAGGTGGGAAAGGGGGTTCGCGGGTGTCGGCGACAGCACGGCCGGAGTGGGAGCCGAGCGAGCTCCTACCCCCAGGCTTTGGGCGGGGATCAGGCTGGGTCCGCGGGCTGGACCCCAGAGGGTGGTTTTCCACGCCCGCGTGCCCGTCCATGGTCAGAAAGGACCGAGACGTTTTGCTCCCCTTAGAATTCTCTCCGTAAGCCTCAAATTCTGAAATCGGCAAAACTTCCAAGAATGCAGGCTGCGGGCCGCTTAGGATGGCGCCTGACAGGTGATGAGCGCTCGTCGGGGAGCGAAGGCTGAACCGCAGCAATGTAACCCGATGCTTATTTCAGACGCTGAGTTTAAGTTCGTAATTATCTTATTCTGACAAAACTTGAAAGAAATGCCTGTCATTTTAAGAAGACCAGAGTAGAAAATTTACAGTTGAAGAGGGATTTATATTAGGCTTCCATTTTAAAAGGGACTCCTTTCAAAAACATTTCTGGCCCTTACAAGATGAAACAAAAATCAACAGAGAAAATAAAAATCATCAGCTACAACTTGTCTTAGAGTTAGCCGGTTGGTATACTGATGATATTGTTGGTTCAGGCCATTGGGATTGTGTGTGGTGTGGGGGAGGGAGGATATTTGATTTTCAGTTTAAAATTATCCTTACTGGTGACTTTCAGTTTACAAAGGTAATAATATGCTTGTTGAAGCAAATGAAAAATATAAGGTAAGGATAAATAAAGGCAGCATTGCCTCCTGCACTCTGCTCTTACCTTGCTGCTGTAACCAGACTCAACACTTGCTGCTCCTGTGCATGTGAGCAGTGCACCCACATGGGGGCGCTCCAAGGTGAGCTCACACATCCTGTTCCTCTGCAGTTGGCCTTTCCTCCTTGGTCCCCGCCGTTTTACAAGATCCAGTTCCTTTTTTCCTAATCTCCCGTGTACATGTACATCCAAATTTCAGTTTCCTGCAGGGCTCACAGCAGGGTGCCACGGGAGCACGCAGAGGTGGCCTGACCCCTGCCCCTTGCAGCACCCCAGGCTGGTGCTGTCCCCACGTTCACAGCTGGGACATCCGCTTCTGTGCTTCTCTCCACCAGAGGAGGGAGGGACGGTAACACAGCTGCACTCCGCAAGGGTTTTCTCTGCTTCCCAGCAGTGCCCGAGGGTTATACACAGTTCTCAGCTAATTTTCTCACTTAGTTCTTTGTAGAGATCCCTACAATTACATTTATTTTTTAAAAAGATTTATTTATGCATACAAGAACTGAGGTGCAGGCCAGAGGTGTTGGGGGGGTGGTGAGAGGATTCATCAGAGTCAGAGTGGGGAACAGAACGGGCAGATCAACTGAAACGCTGCTGAGGGGCGCAGCGGGCGAGGCAGGAGAGGTCCGCTGCGCCCCGCGGGTCCTCCCCGGCCGGGTTTGAACTCATGCTGTAGTGGTTGCAGATGCTCCATAGTCCCTTGCACCACCAGGGAGGCTCCCCTACAATTATATTTAATAGCATCGTATCCTCTAGTCTGGCTGTGCCATACCTCTAGTCTGGCTGTGCCATACCTTGTTACATTTTTCCACTATCGATAGGTTTTCAGTCTGCTTCAGATTTCCAGCCACAAACAAGTTTTAATAAACAACCTATGGACTGGCCTTTTTATTTCTCTGAGGCAGTTTCACAGAGTGAGATGATTAGGTCATATGTATTTTTGATATAAACAATTCACCTTCTTTCAGGAATGTTCACACATATCCCTCTCAGCACATCCTCACCAGCAATAGATGTTAGGATTTTTTCTTTTCGACTTTTGATACAATAAAAAAAGTCCTCGTTGTTACTTTAATTAGTACAGAAGGCGCTAGTCAAGTAGAGTTATGTTTGGGTTTTTCCATTCTAAGCCGACTAGATATAGATAAAGGTTGTTCCTGACAGTTAAGAGACTTCTGCAGTAGTCAAGTGCAAGGCAGTAGCGGCAGTGAGAAGTGGGTGAACACATGAAAAATTCGGGGTACACAGTCAATAGGACTTATGGATGTAAGGCCTCGTGGCTGACTCCCAGACTTCTGGCTTAAACCAGCGGGTGGTCAGTGATACTCTTTAAGGAAACAGCACTAAAGAAAGAACAAGTTGTAGTGGAAGGGTGATAACTGGTTCAGTTTTGAGTTGGCTTTTGAACCATCCTGTGAGGTGGCGCTGGGTATGTCAATTGGTGTACATGCCTGAAGGTTCCAACTAAGGAAAACTAAAACTGGGATGTGCAGGCAAATGGTCTATAAGCTAACCTCTGTGAGAGGATGCAGTCCGCTCGGGACGAAGGCTGAGCCGGAGGAAGTCCTCCAGCGCAGGAGGAGCAAATAGGCGGGAAGAGCAGCCGGAGTAACCGCAGGGAGACAGCAGAGTCAGGTGAACTGGCGGAGGCCTAGAAAAGAGCGTCCCGGCTTGTGTAGCCCACCGAGTTGAGCCCTGAGGAAAGGAGGACGGGCCTGAGGTGTGCCAGGGGTGTGAGAAGCATGGGTGCGGTTACCCAGTGGCGGCTCCGTCTGTGATAGGTTTGCTAGACACCCCTCTCAGAATCCTCTCTGGCAGAAGCCCTCGTTGGTTGGGGCCACGACTTGGTGTCAGCCAATAGGTTCTCCATTAAAGAACTGTGAATGAAAGTATCAACCATTAGCTGTTTTTCACTAACAATTGTCCCGATGCCCCAAATCACAATGGTATTGCTTTAAACATCCTTTAAAAGAGTCTTTAAGGTTAAAGAGCAAGAGAATGTGGCTTTATTTTGAAGCCTGATTCTTCCAGTGAGGGAACTTCTCCATCCTGAATCAAACCTTGCTGAGGCGCCACGGCTCCCCTCAGCAGTGTGTTTCAGTGGATCTGCCTGTTCTGCGCCCCACTCTGTCTCCAGTGGGTCCTCTCACCTCCCACGACTCTAGCCTGTACCCCAGCTCTTGTGTGCATAAATGAATAAGTCTTTAAAAAATGACAATAATAATTATTATTTTATAAAAACAAAACTTCTCTGAGCATTTCAGGGCTGGAGTCTTCCCGGCGCCAGTGCTCACACCTGCTCGGAGTCAGTGGGCCCGGCCCAGCCCAGCCCTGCCCCTCACAAGCAAGGTGACCCCGAGCTGAGTCCTGTCTGTCTCCCCTTCTGTCAAACAGGAACCCTAATTCCCAACTTGAAGCTCATTGTGAGCAGTAATTGAAACAATACCTGTGTGGGGCCTGGCGTAGAGTGGCCTTCCAGACACGGTGCCCACCCGTCTCCTCCTTTCAGAGACTGTGCTCCGCCAAAACCTGCCTTCCTCTGCGTTCTCCTAGTCTAAGTGGGGGTGACCGTGTACTGCCCTCACAGATTCCAGCTCTCTGCGGGGGTGGTGACTCGGGACTTGCTCTCTTAACAGGGCTGAAGAACCCACGCGGTACGGAAACATAATGTACGACCGGAGGGTGGTCCGCGGGAACACGTACGCGCTGCAGATGGTGCTGCCGGTGAGTCCTCCGCCGCAGACCCCCGGCAGGGCCGGGTCTCTGCTTCGTGCCTAAGTCGCCGCAGACCGAAACATCTATAGAATAAAGGTGGATTACCAGAAAAATGGGGCGGGTGGGGGGAGGCAAATGTCAGCCTGCTGGCGGCTGCTGGCAGGTGGGGGCTGGAGGGAGTTGTAATTTAGTGGGTTCAGAGGCGGCCTTTGGTGAGATGAGTCCCGTGGCGGTGGACGGCGCCCCAGCTGCGGGACAGGGTGGTGGACCCAGCGCCGCTGAGCTGCACTCCTACGCTGTGCCTCACGTGGGTCTCAGCACAGGGGGCCACAAAAATACAAGTTCCAGGGTGTTTATGGGATTCAGTAGGACTCTGGAAACTGTTCTAAGAGTTTCCAAACTTCTGCCTTCTGTTCCTCCCCTTAGATTTCACCGGCCGGTGCAGGCAGCGGACAGACAGCGCTAGCGCCTGCCCAGTCTGAGCTGCCGGCCCATAGACTTAGGCTGGTTCGTGTCTCGTGCTCTGACTCCGTGCTCACAAACGAGTCAGAATGTGCTTCTTGAACGCACTTAACTGTCTGTTGAGTCTGGGGCCTGTGCTGGGGACTGTGGGTATAGCGATGAGGCATCCCAGTGTGACGGAGAGGGGTGGTGTGCCGGGACTGTGGGTACAGCGATGAGGCATCCCAGTGTGACGGAGAGGGGTGGTGCGCCGGGACTGTGGGTACAGCGATGAGGCGTCCTGGTGTGACGGAGAGGGGTGGTGCGCCGGGACTGTGGGTACAACGATGAGGCGTCCTGGTGTGACGGAGAGGGGTGGTGCGCCGGGACTGTGGGTACAACGATGAGGCATCCTGGTGTGACGGAGAGGTGGTAGCGCTGCTCGCAGGTGCTCTGTGACGCAGGCAGTTAAACCATGGGGCGCTGTGTGGGAGTCAGATGCTCTGAGGCAGGGCCCAGAGAACCACCTGGAAGACGCCCGAAGCCCCTGCCCTCCTGGGCCAAGTACGGTGGCACCTGCAGGCTCAGACAAGGCCTGTGCACCATCGGCACACAGCTCTGGCAGGCCTGGCACAGCCAGTCAGGGCCCGCGCTTGGCACCCACCGCTCTGCGCAACCCAGACACCAGGTTACGCGTTTTGTCACGGCAGCAGCAGTGTTCGCTGGCACACCGAGGAGGAACACGGAAAGGAGAATCACCTTTTTGATGCCCTTTCTGAAGAAGTCAGTGTCGTGACAGCCTGACATAGGCTCTGCAGTCAGCCCACACCTCCTCTTGCAAGTCCACGCTGAGACGTCCAGTTCCAGACAAGCAGGAGTCACCTTCCCCTCCTCAGCCTCCGACAGCTGGAAACGCCTGGACACAGCACAGCAGTCTCGAGAGACTGCAGGAGGGGAGGGAGGGAACCGCCACCAGGACTTGAGGTGGGCGGGCACTGGTTCTGGTTCTCTGTGCCTCACTCAGTCACACTTAGAACTGGGGCAAGCCTGCACCCTGACACCCTGCAGCCTCATCCTGAGAGAGGCCTGCCCCCCATCCCACAGTTGGGGTAAGGAGGCCAGGAAAGAGGACGCCGCCCTCCTGCAGCCTGATGCCCTGCAAAGGCCGCCCTGGCCCTCCCGCAGCTTGACCTCACCCCGCTGAGGCAGCAAGAGGCAGTAGGCCCTCCACCCTCACCCCGGAGCAGGGAGGGCGTAAGAGGTGGTGCCAGTGGGTGTCCTTCTTCTGCAGGAGTGACATCTGCAGAGCAGGAGGGAACTGACTTTCGACCCTGTCTGTTAGCGACAAGAAGGAGCCCGAGGCGCACGCCCCCAACCCGGGGCCAGCGAGTGGGCAGCTGAGCCACGCCACGCCTGCCCCCCAAGGCAGGACCCGACGCCGGACTCCTCCACCCCACCTGCACGCAGGCCCGAAGGGGTCGCCTTCTGCCGAACGAACGACAGCAGACCCAGAGCCTCACGGTGCGCCCGGACACAGCCAACCCTCCCGACGCTGGAGCCAGGGAAAGGGCGCCCAGGAACAGCCCCGAGTGAGGCCCACCGGGAGTGTGAAGCGCTTGTGCGTGCGTCCCCGGCCAAAGCAAGCGATTGAGGCGGACGGAAAACCTTAGCAAAGAAACCAAGACTAGGAAAGTGAGCCAAAGGGATATTGTTAAGCTGGAAAAAATATACAGTAATCAAAGCTTAAAACTCAGGCTGGGTGTTCTGCTCCCCGCTCTCTGTGGTGAATCCTCTCACCCCCCCACACACACACCTCTGACCTGTACCCCAGTGCTTGTATGCATAAATAAATAAATCTTTAAAAAAAAAACAAAACTCAGGCTGGGTCTGTGATTCGAAGACAAACTGCGGAAATGCCCAGGTGGGGGCTCCGAGAACAGGCTCAGAGCCGCAGCCTCGGGTTGCTGGCGACAGGAGCGCAGTGGCCGAATCCGAGGCCTCCAGGCCCCCAGAGGAGGGAAGGGGGCCGTGGCCCTGCAAACAACATTCGAGTGACGTGCCTGCGAGCCGAAGGCACGAGGGACAGACGGAGCGCCGTCAGGCAGGAGCAATGGAAGAGTGTCACAGCCAGACACACCGCAGTCAGATCCCAAACTCAAAACTACAGACGAGGTTCTCCCTCTGGAGAAGCCAGACAACACCAGCAGGGGCAGGCAGCTGACAAAGGGCGTCACGCGTGGCCAGAGTGCAAGGGCCGACCTGGTGCGCAGATCCTCACGTACTGTGCGTCGTCAGGTCTGCACGGCAGATCGCTCAGGTGAACCCTCAATCCCCACGGAAGAGCCCGGGCGTGTTAGCTTCTGGGCTGGAACTCTGCTCTTTGATCTCCAGAGAGAGCACCCACGCATGCTGGGCATGTGTGAAACCCTTACCCACAGCTTGAAACTCCAGCAGGGGACAATTCAAAGAGGAGAAAGGGTGGCACGAAAGGAAGCCTCCACACTGTGGGGTGGAATGTAGACCATTGCAGCCCCCAGGGAAAATAGTATGGAGGTTTGTCAAAATGTTAAAGATAGAGTTAACATAATATGGTCCAGCAATTCCACTCCTAGGCATCTCTCTAAAGATTGCAAACACACTCATTTGAAGGGATAGCTGCACTGTGTTCACTGCAGCACTGTTACGATAGCAAAGCTGTGGAAACAACCTAAGTACCCAAGTTCAGATGCGTGATCAGCATCTACACACGGTGTGATGTATATACAAAGGGAATACTACTCAGCTAGGAAAAGTGGAAAAGATGAAATTTGCCAAACAGTTCAGTTGGGCAATGCATTTTTTAAAATGAACTTGCTGCATTTATGTAATCCCAGATCTTTCAAATGGAAATAAATCAATTAAAGTGGAAACTATATACACAAAGAAAAAAGGCCTTCTTGGACAGTCCTAAAATTAGTAATTTATCAGGAAAATTGGGTAATAGAGGATCTTTCTTTGCTGTGATTATATTGCAGTAACAGGAGAGGAAGGAGGAGGTGTTTGTAACGGGGAAGAGCTCTCCTCTGTCAGGCGTCATGTTAAGCTCGCTAGGTTATCATCAGTTTTGCTCCTCACAACTAAAACTAGATATCACTAGTTTTCCCATTGTGCAGATGAGAAAACTGGATATCTGAAAACCTAGGTGATTAGTCTAAGCTTTACTCACCCTACTAACTAATAAACTGGAGAGTTGGGATTTGAGCTTTCCACTGTGTTATGTAAGTGTGTGTGGAGGGGGAAGCTTATGATAATGTTAAGTTGGCAAATCCACATAGGCAAATCCACATAAAATGTGTGCTATCACAACTTTGAAAATACTGTATACATTCAAGCAACAGCAGCCACTGTATTAGGAATGTGGGATTACAGGTTATTATCTTCTTTAACAGCTTTTTTTAAATTAAAGATTTATTTATGCCTGCATGCAAGAACTGGGGTACAGGCCAGAGGTGGGGGGGCGTGAGGGGAGTCAGCAGAGACAGAGCAGAGAGCAGAACAGGCAGATTGAAACACATTGCTGAGGGAGCAGCCAGGAGACAGGAGAGGTCTGCTGCGCCTGTGCGTCCCTCCCTGGCCGGGATAGAGCTCGCGGTGCTGTGCCATGGATGCTTCACAGTGCAGTGCTTAACTCCTTGTGCCACCAGGGAGGCCCTTTAAGAAGCTCTAGTGTTATTACTTTGCCATTTCAATGTTGAGAACTCTCATTTTATATACGAATTTTTTTCATGTAAAGTATTCACGTCCCCCCCACACACACTCCTTTTCGTTCGCCTTGAGAATGACTATAAAAGATTTATTTATTTATGCATACAAGCACTGGAGTACAATGCCAGAGGTGCAGGGGGGTAGGAGGATCCACCAGAGACAGAGTGTGGAACAGAACAGGCAGATAGACCGAAATCCACTGCTGAGGGGAGCAATGGGCGAGGCAGGAGAGGTCTGCTGCACCATGTGGGTCACCCCTCTGGCCAGGGGCAGGGATTGAACTCCTGCTGCAGTGGCTGCGGTTTGCTTCACAGTGTGTTAACCCACTTAACCCACTGCGCCACCAGGGGGGCCCGAGAATGACTATAAACAAGAGTACCCGAGTCAAGGCCCGCCGGACGGACATCGCAGAATCTCCACGGACAATGTTTCTAGCCCCTGAGTCGCCTCTTGTTCTGTGTACTTGACTGACTTCTCTTCAGATGTGTTCTTTGTGAGCTAATATATCTTTTAAAGACATTCTGGACAAATGAAATTGAGGTTTAAAAAATGCTAACACTTCAAATTCTTAGTGTCGCAGTGAAATGTACTGTAACCAACTGGTCACCTCAGTTTTACTCGGCACCCGGGACTTCATGGCACAAATGCTTGAATGAGGAGGGTCAGTTATGGGAGGGTTCTGCACGGTGCGCCCGGCTAAGTCCAAATGAAGTTTTAAGTCAGGAGGTGCTTTCAGACTCTGCAGAGTCACTGTGGGCCTGGCCGTGCTCTGTGCTTTGAGAAGTACGTTCTGACGTTTAGAAGCCTTTCCTCACTCTCAGTCCGCGCGGCCTGACCCCGTAGAGGTTCAGAAGCAGCACCAGGCTAAGCGGAAGACTCTCGCCAGAAAACGAGCCCAAGACCAGCTCAGACCGCGAACCCCGGAGGCCGTGGAGGGCAGGAAGCATGTGGACGTGCAGACAGGTAAGCGGCCCGGCCACGGGCACCCGCCACAGGCGCGCTGGCTCCCGGGCTCGCGCGGTTTCTGAGTCAGGTCATCTGTTAGTGATCTCGCCACCCGAGTAGCCGGGGAGTCTTCGGGAGAATCCGCTTGTTAACTTGATGGTGTAGACACTGTTAGATTGGGTGTGGCTGGACGTGGGAGGGGGCGTTAGAGAAAGAACGCTACGAGCAAACTGGCCTCTTGTAGCCCTCTCACGTGCTCTGTCCTCACGCTGGGATGACATCCCAGCTTTTCTTCTTAAGGCGCAACCTGGTCACTGTGGGCTTAGACGACAGTGAGTAGGCCGCGCCGCTCGGACATCCATTTTTCTCTTGAGAGGAGCAAGCCCCTCGGGCTGACAGTGCAGCCACCTTTCCCCCGGGCCTCTCTCGTTCCTCTGTCACTGTGTTACTCGCCGGGCCACAGGCTCTCCCAGGCCAGGGCCAGGCCGCTCCTGCTCGCCTGACTGACCTGTCTGCAGAGACCTCGAGGGTCTAGCTGCTGTTGACAGACTCTGGGTGATCAGACATGACCTGGTGCTTTCCCTGGACCAACGTGAGGACCTGCACATCCCCTGGGGCCCTGCCACGACGGCAGCAGATCCAGCAGAGCTCCTTCTGGACGGCAAAGGGAAGAGAACCAGTCTGTGCTTTTCCCCTACCTTGAGGTCAAGTCTGAAATGAGTTCGCGTTTGTGTTTAGTCAGCCTGTTCACAGTTCTGTGAGAGCTAAGTGCTGGTGCTCATCCGTGCCATCTCCATTGAGGATCCGTGCCAGGACCACTGAGCGATGCCAGCAGCACCCTTTGCTGAGTGTCTCCTGTCTCTCGGAGACTGCCAGACCTTTCCCTGGGTTTCTCCTTTATTATTACAAACAATTGATGTGAAGGATAATTAGGATCCATTTTACAGAAAAAGAAACTGAGGCCCGAAGAGGTTGTGACTTGCCCGGTTCAGCATTGGACTCCAGTTCTTATATGTTCCTTGCATGATGCTGCACTGCCCTTGCCTCACAGAAATCATTCCTGGTGTTTTCCTGTGTCTGTTTATAATAGGCCACTGGAACGCTAGCCAACCTAGCGACGTGGCACATCAGTTTTTTAATATCTAGGAATTTTCAAGTCTTTATACATTTCCTATCCTATCTTGGGCCTCATTTAGATAGACGAGCGATTAGCTTCCCCCTTCTCCAGCAGACCTTGGATCCTGTACACATCTGTGCTTTCATGTCTTCCTTTGCTCCGCTTTCACAGACGAAACTCAGTGCTTTCTCAGCATTCAGTGACTTCCAGCCTGGTTCACTTGATGGTTTTCAGTATATGCAGGCACTGAGTTCCATGTGAGATGCAAACCTCACCATGGGCACTTTCTTTCTAAGGCCTCCTTCACTCTATTTTAAGGGAGCTGAAGTTTTAGATACACAAATATGCTTTAAACAGACCAGAATCTCAAACTCAATGTATATGATATTCTCTTAGAATTATACCTCGAAGAAATTGCTGACCGCATAATAGAAGTTGATATGGAATGCCAAACAGATGCGTTTTTGGACAGACCACCCACACCACTCTTTATTCCTGCCAAAACTGGTATGGATGTGGCCACCCAAATACTAGAAGGAGAGGTATAGTACATGGTTGAACTTCCCTCTGTCTCCTCTGTAACTAGGTAAAGGTAGCTCTAGGCGAAAGGTTAATATGTGTACAAACCTCACAATCACAAAGAGCCTACTTACTGTATTGCTTTTCAAATTTATCTATAACAGTTTTTTTTTAAAGATTTACTTATTTATGCATACAAGAGCTGGGGTATACAGCCCAGAGTCACGGGAGGTGAGAGGATTCACCAGACAGAAAGGGGAGCAGAACAGGCAGACTGAAACACACTGCTGAGGGAAGCAGCGGACAAGGCAGGAGAGGTCTGCCACACCATGTGGGTCCCCTCCCTGGCTGGCAGCAGGGATCAGACTCGTGCTGCAGTGACTGTGGTTTGCTTCATAGTGTGTTGCTTAACCCGCTGCGCCACCAGGGAGGCCTGTCTATAACAGTTTTATCCTGGAGTATCGAAAGTGTTTTTAAAAATGTTTTTCTCTTCTTTTCTGATAAGGAATGAAAATTACTAGAAATATATTTAGAACATCTGTGTCTTTTAGTTCGTGTGTTTGCCATGCTTGCTTTTAATGTGTGAGTATAAGGGAGACTTATACCAAATAAGGGAAAATACTGTGTCTGGTATAAAAGCTCCCACTATTAGTTTGTAGATTGCGTAAGTTTCATGAAGATAATCTCTCCATTAGAAACTATCCTAAAGTAATTACATTTTAGGATTACAACTTGAAATGCATAAGTAACCCAGTTTGTGAAATTAAAGGAGGCAGAGCTTACGTGTATTCTGACTTAAATGAGATTCAAGATGTGAAGGAACTTGAAAGGACTGGTGTTGAAGTTAGAAAATATATCTGCATTGGCGGATTTATTTGCCTCCATGTCCTAGAGCTGAAACACCACCACATGGATCCATTATTCCACCCATTATTCTAGCTGAGGTCTGCTAATCAAAAGCATCCAGTAAAAACCAAGCAGATAATAAGAAAGACATGGGTTTCCTGGGGCTTCAGAGTTTGAGCTTAAAAATTTTGAGTGTCAGGGTTCATTTTGAGGACTGCATACATAGGTCTTTTCATAACTTTGACTCAGCCGCTTTTTGCCGATAAAATCCTGTGATTCCGTGTGCCTTGCCGCGCTGTTTTGAGGCTAAAGCAAGCACCGGCAGAGTGTCTGGCACACAGACGGCACTAGCTAGGGCCCTGTTGTTGCTTCTTCTGCAACACTTCGTGGCGCGTTCGGTCCGTGCTTCAGTTTTTAACTGGCTCTGTTTTGTGTGTTGAAGCTCTTTGACTTTGATCTTGAAGTTAAGCCGATGTTGGAAGTGCTGGTGGGGAAGACCATCGAGCAGGCGCTGCTGGAGGTGATGGAGGAGGAGGAACTGGCCAACCTGCAGGCCCGGCAGCACGCCTACGAAGAGCTGCGCAGCGTCGAGCTGGCCGAAGTCCAGCGCCTCGAGGAGCAGGAGCGGCGGCACCGGGAGGAGAAGGTAGAGAAGTCGAGTGCTCTGCTGCAGACGGTGCTCTGGCCGTCTAGCCGATTCCGTTCGAACCTGCACGTGACATGCCGTAGAGCTAAAAGCCCTCAGAAATGGGTGCGAGGGAGCCCGTGGTGTGGGGGGCTCAGGTCTCTCCGCAGTTCATGCATCTCCCGTGGCGGAGTCCCCAGCATTTTCAGTGGATCTAGTTAAATGATGTTTTCCCGCCGAAATATGCTCTTCAAATATCCAGGCCCTGGAGAAACACACTGATGTGCCGTCAGTCGGCACTGAGGGCGGGGAGGCTTGCGCTGCATTTAGGGGGGTCAGGCATAAGCCGCAGCGCCTGAGTAGAATTCTGGCCCCGTCTCAGTGACCTTCTGAGGCTACCCCGGAAGTGCTGGTCCTTGAGAGTGTTACTTAGATCACAGTTTTAGAACTTTGGATTCTAAAATTCGTATTAGTCTTCACAGTAACCCCCGTCAGGAGACGCCGGGCCCAGGGCCTTGCGGGCTCTTCCAGGGTCTCACGATGACTTGTCCTGGGCCGCGCCCAGGACAGGCTGAGACTGTCCCGAGGAGCCTGACGCCCGCACAGGAGCGCTGGGCCCGTGGGACGGCCCGCTCGGTGCCCGATGGAGTGCGTCTGCGGTTTTCCTCCGCAATGAACGGCTGTGTGAGGAGCGCAGGGTTTAGGGCAGAGACGATGCGAATCTCAGACAGTCGCTTACGAATGTAACATGAGCACTCGCATTTAGTTTTGTTGAACTAATCAGTGAGCGCGTTATCAAAACCGTTTATTTACTGTTAGGAACTGTATTACAAAACATGGAATATAGGTCATTTAATGTCTGTTTGCTTAAACCTTGAGAGTAGACTTAATTGGAAAGTGTATCGGTCCTCCCACTTCTGCTTGGGAGGAGAGAAGAAAGTTCATCAGCTTGGTGGGCTTCACGCGCTCCACAAGAAGCAACAAGAAAAACAGTTTCGTGATTTTCGGAACCATTTTGACTTTCTGAACTCAAAGAACCACTATAAACAGCCAGTCGCTGGCAGGTCCGGGGGTGAACACATCTGAGTACCTGGTCTTCACGGCAGCTGCACTGAGCTGCTCTAAGCAAAGCTCCCAGCTGTCCCTGCCCTTCGCATCCCGAGTCAGGCGGCAGATCTTGCGATGACAAACCTGTCAGACATGGAGGTGCCTTCAGAGCACCCCGAGAAAGCGCGCCTCTCAGGCTTTGGTTTTCCAGGGCACAGACTCGCGTTGACACGTGGGAAGTGGGCCAGTGTGCAGTAAGTAACCCTGTGTCTAAAAAGCAGCCCACCTACCTGCGTCACGCAGTGCTTTCTGCTGAGACAGGCTGGCAGCGGCCGGGCTTCCGCGAGCCCTAACCCCTGCCACGAACCTTCACTTGGTGGCCAACACGTACACTGCAGATCTCAGTGAAGCACAGTGCAGAGGAGACACGAGTGTTTTACATGGCAACGGGCTCGGAGATGAGTTTCCCTTGAAGCTCCGTCTTTTCTGAGTCCGACACCTACTAGCTGTTGACACTGACCCAGACTTGGTGGAAGAGGGAACTGTAGCCGAGGGCGCGTCCAGACCAGGGCCTCGGCGGGGCAGGGCTGGCGGCCCAGCGTGTCTCCCTCCCTCCCGCAGGAGCGGCGTAAGCAGCAGCAGTGGGAGATGGTGAACAAGCACAGCGAGACAGCGCAGAAGATCGCGGCACACGCCTTCGCGCAGCGCTACCTGGCCGACCTGTTCCCCTCCGTCTTCCACAGCCTCCGGGAGGGGGGCTACTTCTACGACCCCATCGAGAGAGGTGGGTGGCGGTTTGTGTGACCACCCCCAGCAGGGCCCGCGGCAGCAGCAGCAGCGCTGTGCGAGTCTGGTGAGGTCTCGTGCCCAGACCGGGGTGCTGGTGGCTCTGCCCTCTCCGAGGCGCGTCGAAAGCGCTTACTAACACGAGCCCTCCCCGCTCTAGACATCGAGATCGGCTTCCTCCCGTGGCTGATGAACGAAGTGGACAAGGCCATGGAGCACAGTATGGTGGGCAGGACCGTGCTGGACAGTAAGTTCTCAGTTGTGTCTAGAAGGCACCCTTGCAGTGTCTCAGCAGACAGATGCGAAGGAAGGTGTTCGTCTCAGTTTCTTCCTTCTCCGCTGACCAGTGTTACTGACGGAGGTGTAAATGTCTGCCTGCACTGTGATTTAGGTTCTCTGCTCGTTCAGAATGCGTATCTCCTGTCCTTTTATGAACGAGACTGTTAAAACGGTGCTCGGGCCTCAAGTGCGGGTTCCATGAGAGACTTAACACGGGAGGGGGTGCCCGCGAGCGCGCCCTGCCCCCGAGGCAGCGCCGGAGCTGCTAGAGCACGGACCGTCGTGACTTCTGTGCGTGACTTTCCAGTGTTGATCCGCGAGGTGGTGGAGAGGAGACTGGCCATGTACGAGTGGAAGGCGAGCAGCGGTGCCCCCGCGAGGCCCGAGGACGCGCCCGGGGGGCCGGAGGCCGAGGACGCAGACCTGCTGGGGCACTACGAGGACTTGCTGGTGCAGGGCTCGCCGCAGGCCCCGCAGCTGCCAGAGGGCAGGGGCTCCCTGCAGAGGGCACCTTTCGAGGACAGCTTCATGGAGAGCATGGCTTTCCCGGAGGGGAAGTTCCTGGAGGAAGAGGAAGAGCAGAGACAGAGAGGAAATCCCTAGGGAGGGATTTCTGCACGAAGGAGCTCTGGACCCGCAGACTGTCGCTGGCCAGCGAGCAGGTAATGACCGTCAGGCCCCTCAGGAGGGGGAGTCGTGTCGTGTTTAGTCAACAGGTCTTTGTGTCTGACGGACCGGGTGAGTCTAAGTGTTGAAATAAAAGCTTCTTTTAAAAACTTACACTTCGCTCACTGATTTGGCAGTTGAACTTCTAGAAGCTGTGTTGTAATGAGTGGGAATGATGTCTTGCGAACTGTCGACCGCCACTGCCTCTGACGAAGGTTTTTCCCTAGTGGGTCACTTCCTTTTCTGGCAAGTTGCTATTTAACGTCAGGAGCGTGTCCCCTCCGTAGGAAGACTGCTCAGTTTCCTCTGAGAACGCGTCAAGGTTGTCTGACCGAAAGCCACTGCCCTCCTCACAAGGGCTGGCACGTACTGTACTTCCGTGTGTGTGAGATTAAGGTTGCCCCTTCCGCCTTCAGTAGTCAAGTAAGGTGTACGCGTCTGTGAGTTAGGGACAGAGTATGGTCTAATTTTCACTTTTCTGCTATGAAATAATTTCAGGTTGACGTCATTTTTGGAGTGTGGGGTTTGGAGAGCGGGCTCTTGGGTTCCCTCTGGGAAAGGTTTCCCCAGAGCCCCCTGTTCAGCAGCAGCGGCGAGTTCCCGGGCGAGTTTCTCCAGGAGGCAGAGATGTTGGTTAATTTTTTTAATATCTATTTATACATACAAGAGCTGGGGTACAGGCCAGAGGTGCAGGTGGTGAGAGGATTCCCCAGAGACAGAGTGGGGAGCAGAACAGGCAGACGGACTGAAACACACTGCTGAGGGGAGCAGCGGGTGAGGCAGGAGAGGTCTGCTGCTCCATGTGGGTCACCCCTCTGACCTGCAGCAGGGATCGAACTCGTGTTGCAATGACTGCAGTTTGCTTCATAGTGCGTTGCTTAACCTGCTGCGCCACCAGGGAGGCCCCATTGGCTATTTTAAAGAGCAGGTTTATTAGGGGAAGGGGCAGAAGAGTTCAGGACCCTTGCAGAGACACAAGCCGCAGGAGGAGCCACCCCAAGGACAGGCCTGTTGAGAGAGGCTGCATGGCTGCAGGCGGCGGCCTTGAGGGGAGCGGCCTCCACTGAGGAGGTCAGTGAGGAGAAGCCCGGCAGGTGCAGGTCGTGGGCAGGCGGGAGGCCGCTGCCCTGTGGAGGAGAGAGCTGAGGAGAAGCAGCCGCGCAGTCACGGGCGGGCAGGAGGCGGCTGCCCCGAGCCGGTGCAGAGGCTGCTCTGACACAGCCCTCTCTTTGGGGCTCACCCCTTCCTGGCGTGTCTTGCCGGGTGACTTTCGCGAGCCGTGTAGACTTTTTCCGATGGGCTCCGGAGATTCTGGAGATGGCGCTCACTCTGTCTTTGCTTTTGGCCGGGCGGTCACGGCTTCCAGCAGCCACTGGCGCCGAGGGTCTCTGTTTAAGTAGTTGGGTTAAGACTGGGAGCCCCTCCACCTGCCTCCTGTGTGAGCCCGCTCTCTGGCTTACGGCACCTCCTTTCCAGTTTTTCTGCCCTTTCCCCCCATCAAGGCCATGCCAGTAAAACCACGGTCCTTAGTCAACTTCCACCCTTCCCACAGACAACTGTTGTTATCATTAGGTGTCTGCCTTCTAGGCTTTTTCAAGACATTTATATTTGAGTACCTGGAAATAGAGGGCTGACTTCTCTCAGTATAAGTAAATGTATCGTTTGCCTTTTTCCAACGAACAGTATGTCTTAGACCTTTTAACACTGGTACATAGGAATCCCCTCCCTTTTCAAGCTCTGGGGAGACATTACATCTTCCGGCTGTGTTACTGTATCTAATTCTTTAAGCATCTCAGTGGATGTGGGAGAAGGGGTGTTCTGCTCCTCAACAGTCTTTGGTGCATACCCCCAGATGTTAAGGGTACCCATTTCTTCTGACCTGGAAAACTTTCATTTTCTTATTTATGAAAACTCATCAACCACATCAGCGAAATTTTTTTGTTTACAATCTTAATTTTTATATGCTTTACTTACAAATGAAAACTCAATACCTTCCCCTTTTCTCTGATTTGCACGCGACTCAGACTACTTGTGCGTATCTTCTATAGTTCAACGACAGACAGAGCCATGTGCCTCAGTTCACGAACTATGAAGACATTGTCGAGAGGCCCAGAGGTGGGCTTAATTTCCCCACAGGCCACTGGCGCCACTGTCTCTGCCATAGTTCCTGGGTGTGCTCAGCTCTCTCCGAGTCACGCTCAGGACCCAACGGGAATGTCACGAACAGGGCGTCGCTGCCATGAAAAAGCGCTGTTGGCGGTGGCCTGTTACCTGTGGGTCTCCCTTTGAGTCAGGACGTATTTACCTTTGTTTCAGCGACTTCAGCATACAAATTAAAATTTAATAAGCTGATAGTTCAGATGAGATGATTTTTTTGTTTTTCATGAAGGCTGAAAATGCCATAACTGAAACGTAGGAGTTAAAGGATACTATCATGGCATTATAGGCTTGCTTATAAATAAAAGCAATCAAGACATTTAAAAGTTTGAAATGCGAGGACACAAATATCTTAAGGTAATATGTAAGCAACTTTTTGCTATAGGCATTTACAGCTTTTATAAATATTGAATATTTTTATTTGTGATCATCTTGTTCTGCATTTTAGATTATCTTGATACCCACATTTACCACTAGGTGTCAGTAGAACCCTAAGGTAGAGAGACTTGCCTCCCCTTTATACATGATTTCATGACCAAAAAGAGACTTGGGGGAAAGAATTCAAAAATAGACTGTGCTCCTTGGAGGCCGTAGGCTCACGCTTGGATAGTGCCTCTTGTCCTTCAGCTCTGCAGAGGTGCCCGTGAGCTCCAGCCGGTATCTCTTACACCTTTAAAATGCCAGGTTTTGAATGCAGCTTTACTGCTAAACACCGCAGTCGTCTTTCTGATTCAGGCTCCTCACAGGGGATCATTCAGCCTTTCTGAAATCCCTTTAAGGGTTTGGCTCTTGTTCTGCGAGCTGCTTTAGAGTAACGACTCCTTCCTGTCTACCTTTGACTCCTAGGGCCAGGCCATGCTTAGTACTTAGTCACACGTATTGTTGGGCATCTCATTAGAAACTTCTTTCATACTCCTTCAAAACCATGGGTAGGATTATCATAGGGGGATAATTTTATTCCCTTTCCATTTTAAAATGAACGATTTTTACCACATCAGCCCTATTCTATATTCCAATCATTTTTTTCCAGATTTTCCTTTCTCCCAGTGAAATGGCTCCAGTCTTCTCAATCACTGCTCTTATCTCAGAGTTTCAGAGCCTCTTCACTTTCCACCCTGGCTGCCGTTACCCTGAAGCCTTTGGTCAACGTCATCATCGTAAAGCACGCTTCCCGTTTTAGCTATGGAAGTACATATCCCACTCAGCAGGGGGGATTTGGGGCTAGCATCTCCCATGGTTTGGGTATCACAATTTACTCCCTCTTCCTTCAGATATGTAAAAACATCACTTCCAGAATATAGGATAGAAAAGCCAGCAGCACTCACACTGTCTCAAAGTCTACACACTTTGGATCACACAGACTTAACATTCCGCTGACCAATGTAGCTATTTGATTATTAACCACACTGCATATTAGAAGTAGCATATTAACAAGGATAGAGAAACTGCAGTGGGAAGAACTAACAATCAAATGAAAGGTGGGGAAAATGGATAATTCAAGAACCGTAGCAGTCTTGACCTAAAATTAAATATTCCTTGACGGGGCCTAGACACATCAGTGTGTGTGTGTGTGTGTGTGTGTGTGTGTGTAGTAGAGAAATGAATGTTTATGGGTAAGTACTTCTAGAAGGGTAGAGTAAGGGCCTCTGAAAATCTGCTCCTCCCTAAAAACAGTGACAATACAGGCAAAAATCGTCAACTGGCAACATGTCTAGAAATCTGGAAAGTAACCAGAAGGCTTGGAACAACGAAGCGCATTCGTTCAAGAGAGTGAGGGACTCCAGTAAAGAACAGTAAGCTCTATGGCATTTTCACTTGCCCTCTTCCCCACTCCTGCCGCCCAGCTCCAGCACGGCCTTGGCAGCCAGACTCAGGACACGGTGACCGAGAAAAACAGCGGCCTAGCAGCTGCTGGGCGGGCAGAATATGCCCCGTGCTCTCCAAAGAGCCTCACCTCCAGAAATTATCACTACCTGACCTGTCCGGTAGCTCCTGGAAAATCCTGCTAACAGAGCTTATCTTTATTTGAACTGACTCAGAGCTCGCTCAGGGAGGAAAGCCCTCGCACAGGGCACTTTGCAAAGAAAGTCACAGTTGCCTGAGGTGGAAATACCAGTCGGAGCACACAGGAGGCTGGTCCAAAACTTGAAAGGAAAATCTGGGGACTAGGCTATACAGAGGCGGCTCTGAAAAAGCTCTGTACACTCCTGGGAACTCATCTTTGGGGAACCCTGGGAACCCTACAGGGCTGTGTGCGTGGCCAGCCTAGGGAAACCCTGAGATGCCCTCGGCTCGCTCTCCAGCTGACCTCCTCGAGTGTCTATACCAGCAGAATTCAGAAGCCGAGTCCGAGTTGTAAGCTGCTGAAATATTCAAGGCATGCTCTAACAGAAAGTCCCTCAGCAAAGGGTGAACAACTTATTGGTTCAGGCACTTAAGGTAACCTTTGTCTAATCATTAGCTGAGCACTCAGCTAACTAAGCAGAGGTTTCTGTAGCAGACTACAGAAGTGGCTGAGGAAGGCCATCAAACAAAGAGCAACTACAGCAAAGAGCCAAAACCTTCCTGACTGGAGGGATGAAGGAAGAATCTGATATCCAGAGCTACAGCGTCTCATTCTCTAAAAATGTGCAAATTTCAACAGAACAAATTACAAAGCACGCCAGAAATGGGGCAGATGACTCATGCGGGGAAAGAAAGCCGTCAGTAGGACCCGTTCTTGGGAAGGAAGGAGAAGGTCTAGATTTTGAACTTACTGGACAAAGACATTTTCCTGCTGTTATCGATAGCAAAGAAGTAACAAAGCAAGTAAAGAAAATTGTGTCAAAAGGAAGAATGAGAATGATCTCACCAAACAGTGACAGAGCCAAGAGCCATTAAAAAGAAATAGAAATTCTGTTAAAAAATACAGTGACTAAAATGAAAAATTTGTTACAGAGCTCAGAAGATTTCAGCTGGTAGATGAAAGATTCCATGAGATAGACTGACGTTACGTCAATTAAAATGAGCCCCCCTGAAACAGAAAGGAAAATTCAGTGAAGAGAGTTTCAGGGGCCTTAGGCCCACAAGGGTGCCAACAGAGACACGATGGGGAGTCCAGAGAGAGGGAAGAAATAAATGGGAGAAAAAACATCTGGAGAAACCATGGCCAAAATCTTACTCGATTTAATGAGAACAACGTTAATACTTGCATCTGAGAAGCTCAATGAATTCGATGTAGGGTAAACTCAGAAGTTCCACAGACCCATCGTCAGACCGTCAGGAAACGATGACAGAGGGAGTGAAGCAGCAAGACAAAAATAACTCCTCTTACACAAGTGTCCTCAATAAGATCAGCCACTCGCCTCTCATTAGAAGCCCTGGAGCACAGAAGGCAAATAACCAACATGCTAAAAGAAAAATTTGCCGTTCTAGAATCCTGTATCTTTCCCTCCCCAGTCCTCCTCACCATCCCCCCCCCCCAAAATGCTGTTCTTAAAGAAGAGGAAATACACTATCTGAGTAGGTCATCTGTTAAAGAAACTGACTCTATAATAATAACTTCCAACACAAGGCACCACGTCAAATGGGTACACTGGTGAATCAACCAAATGCTTAATGACGAAATTGTACCAGTTCTCTACAATTTCTTTCAGATGATGGAAGCGAGGTAATACTTCCTAACTAATTCTGTCAGGCCAGGTTACCCTAATGCCAAAACAAGACAGAATAGAGAAGTATATACAGATGAATAGCTCTCAAACATAGCTGCAGAAGTCCCCGACAAAGTGTTAGCATATTGAATCCAACAATGTATACGAATTGTGTATCATGACCATGCCTAAGTGGGCATCATACCAGGTATACAGGGCGGTTTAACATTGGAAATCAATTAATGTAATTAATCCAGAACAACAACAGGCTGAGAAAAATCCTATCAACAGATGCAAGAAAAGCATTTGACAAAATGCAATACCCACTGATGATTTTAAAACTCCCAGTAGACAAGGAATACCAGGGAAGTCCTCAACTTGATAAAGAGTATCTATCAGAAGCCTATGGCTAACATCAGGGTCAAAAAATAGAATTCTTAGTGTTGAAAAACATCCCACTCATATCTGGTACAAAGCCAGATGGCCTTTTACCATTCCTTTGAGACATCATACTAGAAGCCCTCGCTAACACAACCAAACAATAAAAGGCATATCCACTGGAAAGGAAGAAATAAAGCTATCTTTGTTTGCAGGTAACAGGATTGTCCATGTAGTAAACCCAAACAAAAATCAACAAAACTGCTGGACTAATAAGCAATTCTAGCGAGACTGTTGGGTGTAACATTGACATACCAAAGTCAGTTACTGTACTGTATATCAGCAGTTCACAAGTGACACTTGAAAATAAAAAACCACATTGATTATGCTGGTACCCCCTCCCAGATGAAACATTAGGGTTAAATTTAATAGCCCTAACCAATAAATGTATAAGATGTATATGTGGAAAACTACAAAAAAAAATTTTGATAAAATCAAAGAATTAAATAATGGAGAGAATTCCATCTTCATAATCGAGAAGGCGCAATATTGTAAAGATGTCAATTCTTCTCTAACTCAAGCTGTAGATAAAATGCAATCCCAGGCAAAATCCCAATGTTATTTTGTGGCTGCCAAGATGCCAAAGCGTATATGTAGAGGCAAAAGTTCCAGAAGATTTTAACACAATATCGAAGGATAAGGACAGAGTTGGAGGGCTGAAACCACCTGATATCAAGACTTACTATAAAGCTACGACAATTAAGATAGTGTGGTATTGGCTACAGAATGGGCAACCAGATCAAGAGCGCAGAACAGTGAGCCCAGAAATAAACCCACGTAAGTACAGTCAACTCACCCTGACGCAGAGCAGAGGCAATCCGGCAGAGAAGGACAGTCTCGCCAGCAAGTGGTGCGGGGACACGCACACCCAGACAGGCCGTGCACCCTGCACGAAACAACTCAGAATGGATCGCAGCAGACCTAAGGGTAAAACCATAAACTCTCCTATAGCATAGGAGAAGACATAACATAAACATCAACTAAATCTTTTTATTTGACAATAAAAAGTGACATACAGTATGCCGTAACATGGATGAAACTCGAAAACTACATGAAAGAAACCAATGATGAAGATTGCATACTATGTCATTCTGTTTGGGTTTGGGTGATAATCCCATAGACATAATCCCCAAGGTCAGAATTCAGGAAGTGCAACTATTTACAATCGCTAAGACATGGAAACATGCCCCAAACAGACGACCCGATCAGGAAGATGTGGCGTTCACAGACCATGGAATACTTTCTTCGCAGGCTGCAGCCCATAACCCACGCGCACCCTTTGATCTTACCAAATCGAATTGCTGACAGCCTCCTGGTTTTCATGTCCTCGTTTTACTTGCCTGCTTCTGTACCTGTTCCTCTTGCCTATAGCCTCCCCCACCCACCTCACACAGACACACAGCCAGCTTCTCACAAACGCTTCTTGAAGCCCGGTCCTCCAGCGCCCGGTCGGCGCACACCTCGGGACGCATCACACTTGGGGGGAAGCTAGACGGTGAAGGGGTCCCACCCCATCCTAACTGGGGTGACTGGAGGGTCTGGGCAGGCTGGCGCGGGGCTCCCGGCCAGGAGCCTCAGCCTGCATCTTTCCAGCACGTGGGCAGCTGCCCCTGGGGGGCGGTCGTGTCCTCGCCCGGCAGGGCTGGGGCGCAGGTCCGGCAGTTGTGGCTCTGGCCCTGGGAGGCAGCGACTTCCAGCCCCAAGCTGCCTCTCAGCTCTCCCAGGACTGGCCACGCCCTCAGCACCCAGCAGGAGCCACAGGGGGAGGGGGGGGGAGATTCCGGCCCGGAGACCGACTCCACTCCTCATGTTTCCTGAACTCCAGGGGGCCTCGCTCCTTGCGCCACTCGCACCTCCGGGCATCCCAGCCGCAGGACCAAGATGTCAGTCCTCGACGGGGCTAAGAGGCTGCCCAGGCAGGCCGGGGCGTCCAGACGCAGACCCCGACCCAGCAAAGAAGCACAGCGGGTGGGAGGGGCGCCAGGAGCCGGGGCTCCAGTTTGGCTCTGGGCTCAGCTCAAGAATCTCCGAACAAGGGTCCCGCAGCCAGGCCCACTGGGAGTTTCCTGGGACGTGGTGGCTACGTCCTTCTCTTCTTGGACCTGGGGGACTGACCATGCCCCTCCCTGGCGGCGCTGGTCCGCCAGGGCTCGTCCATCCAGCGCCGCAGGCAGGTCCCGGCCCCCGCAGGCCGGCGGCGGGCGGCAGGATGGCCACAGCTGGGCAAGACTCGCTGGTGCTGCGCCCAGGCCCACGCCCGCGTCCGTGGCCAGTGCAGGCCCACCTCCCCCACCCCACCCGCCAGCGTGCAGCCGCTGCGGCGTCTGCGGCCCGCGCTCTGCCAGAGCAGTCCGCGTCGGTGGAGGCGCCCCCCTCACGCGGGCACGGACGGGCAGAGCCGGGGGACGGGCAGGGCCCGGGGGCGCTCTGCGTCCGCGGCGTCCACGACATCCCGGGAGGCTGCGGCCCGCGGCCTCAGTGGCCGGACCCGGTTTCAGCCTCTGCTCACCTGGCGCCGTGGTCTTTAAGGGGCAGTTTCCACCCCGGCCCCTGAGCCCTGGAGGACGGGGCGGAGCTGCGCGCCTGGGTCCGCGGTCCCCCCCGACGGCCTGGACAGCTGCATCCGACCACGAGCGAGGCGGGGCGGCCGCCGAGGCTGTGGGAGCCGTGGCCTGCGCGCGCAGAACTTCCCGGTCCTCCGCACCCCTCTTGGGGCCCGAACCTGGGGCGGCGGGGCCTGCCCCTCGCGCACCTCCCCTCGCGGGCGGGCACATTTACTCCAGGAACAGCGGCCGCTCCAAGGAGCAACCTGTTCACTTCCCCCACAGCGAGAAATACTGTGGTGTCCCCTCACTCTCCCCACTCGGGTGTCATGGGATGCCTGGTATTCGGCTCGCTGCTCTTAGCAGAGGAGCCCGAAGGACACACCTGGCAGGTGCTGAGACCGCCGTGGCGGGCACACTGCCTCTTGAAGGTGATTCTGTCGGCCAAGTCACGCGCCTCCTGTGTTTGCAGGGCCCGGCTGGTTCCCGGGACACCCAGCGCCCACCCCTCTCAGCGTCTGCTGGGCTCAGTCTGAGCTGGTGGCGCCAGCTAAGCGGGGCTGTGAAATGGGGCTCAGCTGTCAGGCGAGGTCAAGGTTCAAGGTCGAGGTCAGGGTCGGACCAGGCGAAGGCAGTGGGGGAGGGTGGGAGAAGGGACACGGGGAGGAGAGGGGCGCCTGGGGCTGGTTTGGGAGCTCCTTGTCTTGTGTGCCATCCTGGAGGGAAGGAGCTTCTGGGAGAACCCTGACCCCGCGCCCTGGCCTACAGGTCACTGCCGTGAAAGGGCTTATTGCAGTTTTTGAAACAGGAACGGAACAGTAAGGAGCAGCTTATACACCAGTGGGAGGTGGCGAGGGCTGGCGGAGCGGTGAGGCCAGGGCAAGGCACGCCTGCCCCGCGCCCAGCCCCACAGGAGGCAGTGGCACCCTCTCAGCTGGCCGGGGAGGGGGGGGGTGCTGGAGGTTGGAGGGGGCAGGGGTCCAGGAAGTCTCCTGCTGCCCCAAGAGCCGCTAATGGCTGAGCTCCCTTTGGTTTTGCTCTTTTCTTTTTAAAAAAGATTTACGTATTTATGCATATAGGAACTGGGGTACAGGCCAGAGGTGGGGGGGGTGAGAGGACTCACCAGAGACAGAGCGGGGAGCAGAACAGGCAGACTGACGGATACACACTGCTGAGGGGAGCAGCGGGGAGGCAGGAGAGGTCTGCTGCGCCCTGGGGGTCCCTGGCGGGGCATCTGCAGTGGCTGCAGACAGCTTCACAGAGCTGCGACTTAACCCCTTGTGCCATCCGGGAGGCTCCGGTTTTGCTGTTCTCTTAAGGCTGGTGGAAGTTGCTTCTGGTATTTATTTCTCTCTGTTGGGGCAGCCAGGGAGACCTAATCTTATCTCTTTCCCATGGAGAGGGAAGAATTTAAGCTGCATTCTTTGATTTTCCTGATAAGAGCCCTACCTGTACCTTTTCTCCCCCCCAAGCTCCCAGCCTAAAGAGGCAACTCAAGATCCATCTGGAGCACACGGGTAGGTTACCCGGTCACCTGCAGGAGGACGTGTTCTTATTAAACTTCTTTTTTTCCTATAAAAAAACAAAGTAAAAAAAAAAAGGAGTACCCTTCCTTTTATCAGTGTGTGTCTTCAAAAAAAATTCAGCCAGCGTCCTTAGGGGGGCTATGAGGAGCTCCCAGAGCCTCCTTTGAGAGAAGAACATGAATCTCACACCCACAGCAGAGGGCTGACGCAGACTGGTCCGAAAGAAGCGGGCACAGCAAGAGAGGGAAGCTGGCGATGACACCACAGCCTTCTGCTCCCCACCCCACCCAGACCACCACACCCAGACAGCTAAGTCGGGAGGACAGAAGCTTCCAGAAGCTGCACAAGGGTCTGAGATCTGCCTGCCACTCTGCATGAGGCTCAGTTATTAGACTGGAGTTTAAGGACCTTCAGAGAAGCCAGAGCAGAAGGTCTGCCCGGACCTCCCCCAGCGAGCAGAGTCCGCAGCTCGGGCGTCGGAGCAGAGGGGATGACAAGGCGGTGCCCCCCACCCCTTCAAGCCAGCAGGCTCCAGCACCCCCTGCCCCTGCAGAACACACTGCCAGGGTGAGAAGGCACTTCCAGACACGCCGCCACCTGCGCAGCTTCTTTTGTTCTGTTTCACAATTGTTTGTCTTTCTGGCCCTAGCACGAAGGAAGCAAACACACACGATCATAGCGCGGAGTTTCTAAACAGACGCAGCGCCAGCTTGCTGTCTTCCTCGGAGACCAGACCGGGGCGCTCTGGCTGGCAGGTGTAATGAGCACGCCGGGGGACAGCCTCCGGGAAGTGTGAAAACTTCCCAGAGTGACAGAGTCCACAAAAGTCCAGTGGAGCGAGCTCTCGGGTTTATCTTGAACCCATTCTCTTCTTATCTCATTTTACAAATCTATCAGAAAAGGAGGTTGGAGGATCAAAGTGTCAAGCGCGTAGGACCAGAAGGCTCGTTCGTAAAGCTCAGATTGCTTGACAGTTGCACCAGGAGTGAGGAGCATCACACTGAGACGGCCCTGGGCTCCGGAGACAAGACAGGCCCCCGTGCTGGCCTTGCAGTGACGCCGGCCCGCGCTGCCCCCACGTCCCCAGCGCTGCACCTCTGGCCTGCTGCTCACCGGCTGCCTTAGAAGTATCTGACTTCAGGGCCTCCCTGGTGGCGCAGCGGATTAAGCAACACACTATGAAGCAAACCGCAGCCACTGCAGCACAAGTTCGATCCCTGCCACTGGCCAGGGAGGGGACCCACAGGGCGCAGCAGACCTCTCCTGCCTCCTCGCTGCTCCCCTCAGCAGTGTATTTCAATCAGTCTGCCTGTTCTGCTCCCGGCTCTGTTGATGGTGAATCCTCTCACCTCCCTGGACTCTGGCCTGCACCCCAGCTCTTACATGCGTAGATAAATAAAATCTTAAAAAAAAAAAAAAAAAGTACATCAGTATTGCATTTATTGAATTTGATAATAGTAATTGTAGTTATATAAGAGAATGTCTTTGTTCCTAAGTTGCATGTGCTGAAGTAGAGGTTAAATGTTATGATGTCAGCAATATATTCTGAAATATATTGGTAAAATGCATATCAAAGCACATAAGCTAACTGAGTCAAATGGTGCAAATTAAATAACACTTCTAAATAACCCAATGGATCAAAGACTAAATCACCGAAAAACTTAGAAAATACATTGAACTGCACTAAAGTGAAATGCCACATATCAAAAGTGTGTGTTCTACCTAAAGCTTGTACATAGCTTATCTAAAGCTCATGTATAGCAGTAATTGCTTATACTAAGTCTAAAAGCAATTACCTAAGTTCCTACCTTATGAAGAAAAGAGGATAAAATTAAACTCAAAGTAAAAGTAAGGAAATAAAAAAGATCTGAACCAAAACTAATTGTTTAAAAGAAAAACAACAGAAGGCTTAAAGAAGAAAAGTCAACACGACCACAAGCTGATTCTTTAAAAAGAAAAAGGAAATGTACGAGCCTTAGCTAGACTGGCCAAAGCAGCGAAGCAAGGAAGGTAAAATGTCAGGCGGGGCAGGACACGTCACCAAGGACAGACCAAAGGACAAAGCAGAGGCGTAATTACGGCTGTTCTGTGGGTTTGTCAAGAAGTTCAGCAAATTGGGTGAGCTAAACCAGGTCCTCGATAGACACAACTCACCAGAATGCAAGAAAATTTTAAAAATCCGAATAGACCTTACTCCAGAGCACGTGGCATTCGAGGACTCGCGAGGCCAGTGAGGCTGAAAAGAGGTGAGACTGGCAAGGAGGCGGAGCCGCGACAGGTGGGATCTGTCAGGTCTCCAGGGCCATTCGAAACGCTCCACTGATTCCCCTGATGAAATGCAGTTACCGCAAGATTCTGAGCAGAGAATGGCCTAATATTAGCTCACTTCCGTGCCCTAACATCCCCAGCTCCTAATGGAGAACGTTGACAACATTTCTAGCAGGTGTCAAGGCAGAGAGGAGTAAGCACAGATTTCCCACGTGGAGCGCCTCCATCACCTGCCCCCTTCCTGCCACGGCAGCCCGTGGGGGTGCTCAAGCAGGAAGCAGAGACAGGGCCTTCCCAGCGACCCGCTGGTGCCCTGCCAGCCAGCACCCTCCCTCGCCCCCTTGCTGATGACCTATAAGGAGACAAGCGACCCAGGGCGGACGTGTTACCTTCCCCTAACACAGGAGTTGGGAGAGAGAGACAGAAACAGCAACTGACGTGGACAAAGACGGGGCCCTGTTGTGGTCTCTGGAGCCTCCCACAGCCCTGCCCTTCTCAAAATACCGTTGTCCCGAGTTCCTGAAACCCCGTGGCTCCCTTCCAGTAAACTCCCTTTTCTTCAAAATAATTACCGATCTAGTTTCTGATACTTGAAACCCAAACCACCTTTGCAATTACAAGCAGATTACTTCAAAGCTTAAAAAAAAAAAACATAAAAAGCAATGAATGCAGACACTCCTGGGGGTGTGACATCATGCTTGGCCGTCATAATTGCCTGAAAGGGCCTTCCTACGTCATCTCTCCACCTCCCGCCATTATCTTCTCCAAAAGAAGCGGTCTGCTACTCCCCTTCCGGGGGGTGAAAGGCAGGAGACATGCCTCAGATGCTTCTCCCCTGCCGGTCATACTTCCTTTGTATGTCACACTTTCCATTGTCAATACGATCTGACTATATTTCTAAAGAAATCGTTTCTAAGTAATAATAGTCTCACTTCTGTGCTTTCACATAAATGCCAACAGAAAGGTGAAACCCTTGTCGTGTTGGTCAATTGGGAACAAAATCATCACGTTTTGTGTCTCTGCTTCTGCCGGAAGGAAGCTTTTGCTTGGCTCTCTTTGCTGATAAGAAGCATGAAGGAGAACATTCCATCCAAAATGTCCTGGTTTTAGCACATTGCATTTTCATAAATGATGGTAAATTGATCATCACTTTGTATATCCCCACCTATTAAAAAAAATTGTGCCACATCCATTTTTTGCCTAAGTCATCTCTATCAAGTTCTAAAACATCAAAAAAATAAAACAAATGACTTTTGTTTTAGTAGGATTTATTCTAAAGTGTCCCGCTGAGAAAACACTACCTCTCTTGTGGTCCAGGACAACCACACGTGGCCCACTCTAAATAAAGGGAATTTCAGCACGTTCCAAACTTCCCCAGGGTTAGAATAGCAGGTTACTTGTTAACCAGTTTCCCGGTGGATTTTGACTTAAGTGGGCCTAGGGTGGAGCCCTCGAGGTATTTTAACAAGTACCTTGGTGGTGGTTATCAGAAAAGCTGGCTTTGACCACACTGTGTCCCTTCCCCGTTGCTGGTGGGGCTGCGTGCTGACGGTTGTGATTCAACAGCACTCAGACACTGTCTGTGTGAACCAGGACAAGCTGGTTCCTTGTGTTGGCCAGATCTTCTGTGACATTCCGACAGTCCACACGTTCTGTCAGTTACTGGAGGGTGTTAAGAATCTCTAATCATAACTAGCTTTGACTGCTTCATCGAATTTTATCAATTTTTGCTTTATGAATCTTGAGAGTTTTTCATTAGACCTTTATATGCCATTAGGATTGTTAAGCCTCCTTTTACTCATTCATCCTTTCCCGTTTTTCTTTAGTAATACTCCTGTCTTGAAGTCTTCTTGTATGATACTACTACAATCACCCCAGCTTTCTTCCACTGATCGCTTATTATAATTTTTCATCGTTTTTTTTCAATCTGGGTCTTTGTATTTTAGATATTATCCATATACAACATATAGTTGAGTCTCCCTTTTTCCAATCTGAAAACCTATAGGTTTCAATTAAAGTTTTTAATCCACTCACATTTAATGTAATGATTGTGTGGTTGGATAAGTCTGTTATTACAGATATGAATTATACTCAAGTCTATCGTTTTTATATTTGTTTTCTAATTGTATCATCTGGGGTTTTGTTGTTCCTATCCCTTCTTTCCAGACTTCTTTTGGGTTAGTCAAATATTTTGAGCATTCCATTTCCATTTCTTATATTTTCAGCTATGCCTCTTTAATGGATTCAGTGGTTATCCTGAGGTTACAACACATATCCTTATCACCTGTCTACTTAGAATTAACCTATTGTCACTTCACATAAAACCTAAACCCTTACAAGAGTAAAATTTCATCCCTATTTTTGTGCTATTATTTTCATATTTCTTTTATGCCCACTTATGTACATCCCACAATACAGTGTTACATGTTTTGCTTTTGTTATAGGTGAAAAAACCTTTAAGCCCCTGGGGGATGCTTTAGACTCCACCCCCCACCACCTGCCTGGGGGCTGCTGGGAACTAGGGGCACGGTGGAGCCACCGTGGGGAGTTTAAAAAGATGGAGCACCTGTTCACAGTCCTGTCCTTGTACTTCATTCTCTCCTCAGAGGGGGTCAGTGTTCGTCCACAGGCACCAAGTGCTTGCTTGCCCACCAGTGTCAACCCTGGCAGCCGATCTCCTCACATCAGTCATTTCTCAGTGACCAGAAGAGGGGACTGGAGGCTTTTAAAATGACGTTCACACTGGCTATTCCCAGAACTTTCATTCCTCCCCGCTGGTGTCAGTTTCCATCTGACATCGTCCCCTTCAGCCTAAAGAACATCCTTTAGCATTCCCCGTAGCACAGGTCTGCTGGTAACAAATTTCTTCCATCTTTCATTTATCTGAAAATGCCTTTTTTTCCTTTGACCTTTGAAGAGTATTTTTATTGGTTATGCATTTCTGAGCTAACAGGTTTTTTTTCTTTCAGGCACACCCATTTTCTTTTGGTCTCTATTGTTTCTCAGAAGTCAACCATCATTTATATGTCATTTCTTTATATGTAAGACGGCTTTATTTTTATGGCTGCTTTTAAATTTTGTCGTCATCTCTGCTTTTCAACAGTATGGTGACGACAGGCCTAGAATCAGTGTCTCTCTCTCTCTTTCTCTCTCTGTCTCTCTCTCTCTCCTGCCTGTTGGGGTTCTCCACTCTTCCTCCACCTGGAGACAGATTCTTATCATCAGCTGTGGAGGGTTGGGGTCATTATATCTTTTAGTAAATTTTATTCCATTTTTCTCTCTCCCCTGCCATTGCCATTAGGATCACTTATAGTTTCGACATACATGTCACTGACTGTTCATTCTTCTTAAATATTTTTATCCTTATTCTTCAAATATGATCATTTCTAATGCTCTATTTTCAGACCCTTCTTGCAGTCTTCTGTTAAGCAGTCACCTTTTTATTTTATATATTGTAACTTTTAGTGCTAGTACTGCCATTTGGTTCTTCCATTTAGCCAGTTTATCTGCAGAGATCCCTTTTATGGTCATTCATTAGGACGATATTTTCCTTTAAGTCTCTGTATAACTGTGTGTTAGTTGCTAGCACAGAATCCTTGTCTTCAGTACCAGATGGCAACTTGCAGTGGCAGCATCTATATCAATTTGCAGTATGTTTCGATCATTGCTTTTTTCCTTAGTCATGGGTTATGTTTTTATGCTTCTAGGCATGTTTTAAAATTTGCTACTGTATGGCAGACACTGTGATCAAATGTAGCAGGAATTTGGGTTTTGTCACCTTCTTTAAGCTGGTGGGTTGTGTTCTGAGACGTTTAGATCATTTTTGTGTCTCGATCAGGGAAGGCTACTAACGTTCTTTGTTAGTAGGGATCTAAACTGGTTTTGAACTTAGTTTTAAATGCTATCCTTATCCCATGGCACAGTCCTTATATCTTGGGCACCACCTTTCTGGGTATCACCTGAATGGCTCAGGTGTCTAGTGAGTTCTCTGTTCTGGCCCGGCCAGAATTCCCTCTCCCACATTACACGTCCCCTGCTTGTGCCCTCAGCTCCTCAACAAGGACCCGCTTCTAGGACCTGCAGAGCGGTGCCTGTTTGAGCTAAGGAGTCACACAGGGAGTCCCCACACAACCCCTGTCACGGTATTTCGCACCCCGCCCTGTTCTATTAACCTTTGCTTCAGCAGCTGGAGCCCGGTCCCCATGTCCTCATCTCAGTGAGTTCATCGCTCAGCTTGACTTCCGCCCCTGTGCGCAGCGGGGCACAAAGCCAGTCCTGGGACTCATCTTGTGGGGACTTATCGCATATCTGGAATTCACATCTTGAGCCTCGAAATGGTTGACTCACAGTGTGTCCATTTTTATGGACGTAGTCTAGTGCCAGAGTTTCTGTAAGGCCAAAAGTAGGCGTCCAGCAGACACGATGATGACTGTGGTTCCAACACTGTCGTTTTAAATCATGGCTGCACGCTGGCATTCCCTGAGGATTTTTATTTCTCAATACCAGTGCCCCAGAGTACTATTTACAAGCTCTCCAGATAACCTTACGGTGCAGTCAGGTTGAGACACGGTCTAAAGTACACCGCAGTGCGTCGACCCTGGCTTCACTCTAGGCTTCTTGTTCTTATTTATGCATCACAGTCCCCGGTGGCTTTGGCTCCTTAAATCATCCCAAGGAGAGGGTTTCGGCTGCTTTCTCTTCTGGCACAACTAGGATACTTTCCTCTTAGGTGTTCAGCGGCTACTGGGACCTGCCTACCGGTCCACATTGAGTTGGCTAATAATCTGCAGTTACCAGAAGTGTTACTCTGGCTTCTAAAGTGCATTTTATTAAAATGTATCATGATCACATTCTAGCTCGTACGTAGTTACTGCTCGTTTTGGAGAGTCTTTATACCTGGGGCCTCAGGACCAAGATAGCTCATTGAATTTGTGTATTAGAAAATCGTAACTCTCTTTAGAACAAAACCTGGTTCAAGCGATAAGCCAGGAAATGCCCCCTCCAAGTCACCAGCTGTGGCAAGAGGGTGGTGCCCAGGGCCCGGGTGGGGTGGGGGTGTCTACAGAAAGAGACCACTTCAGAAACGCCCCGGAATAGGAATCACCCTGTTTCTACCCTGTACGCCTATTGCTGGGTTTTCTAAAGTGATACTTTATTTTATTAGCGGCATCAAAATAGTTTATCCTAATTAAGAATATTCTTTTAGTTAAGACAATACATATATCTACCCAATAATATTTTAGAGAGAGCAGTGTGATTTTAAATGTTGTGTAATTTTTTAATGTTGGTTTAATGCTCTATGATACAGCAATTTGAAGGTCTGGGTTTAGGCTCATCTTCTTTCATTACTCGGTATGGACGGATGTTTCAGCTGTAACGGGCTTCTCACAACGATGAACAGTGTCAACTGCGAGAGAGAGATCATTGACTCTGCTTATGAGACTATAGCACTCACTTTGAATCCCATTTCCCAGTTGCACAAAAGTTTTTGTTAAGATTTGGCTAGTAAATCTATATATTCTCAGATATCCATTCGTGTTTACAAACTAATCAAAGGGTATTCTATTTTTGTATTTTGGATAAATGGTTTGAACACATGAAAAATTAATTTGGAACATTTTAAGCAGGTTAGAAACTTCTGTTTCCAACTTTTGAGGTAGGAAATTAAGGGGAAAAAATTTTAAGTCACATACATCCTTTGTAGAGCAGCATCTAGTGATAGGAATAGTTCTAAACATCTGTTTTTAAAATGCTCTAATGTTTCTTTTTAAAAGCATGTATCAACTTGCTCAATTTAAAACATTTCCTTTAACCAAGAAAGATCAAACAATTTTGTTTAGGTTTTCAAAAATAGCCACCAGAAATTGTATCTCTGAGAACATCTTGTCATATCAAAAAACATGAGCAAGTTTGAAACACTGCTTTTTACATAACAAAGTTACACAACTCATCTTTGAGTTCTTTAACTCTGTTTAAAGACTTTTCTACAAGAACTAGCCAGTATCTATATGGTACCAGAGATTTTTGTAGTCATTTCCTAGCCCAGTAAAAATTATTGCAGGTTATCGTAGTTGATACACCTGTATGAACATATGATTGACCTGCAATAAACAGCAGATATTTAAGATACAGAATTTGATGAGCTTGGATATATGTCTATGCCCTTGGGTTTGTCACTGTGGAAGATGATAGACATATCCCTCACCCTCAAAAGATTCTTCTGCGCTTGTATCAGCCACGATACCCCCTTCCCGGCACCACCTCTCTGCTTTCTGCCGCCGTGGATTTTCTGCTGTGTCCACGGCTTTACAGAACTTGATGGGAGTTCTTTTTCTTTTTTCTTTTAAAGAGCAGGTTTATTAGGGAAAGAGACAAAAGAGTGAAGGACCCTTGCATAGATGCCAGTGGGCAGGAAGAGCTGCCCCGAGAGGGACAGACTTGCTGAGAGAGGCTGCGTGGCTGCAGGTGGGCAGCCTTGAGGAGAGGGGCCTCTGCGGAGGGGTCAGTGAGGAGAAGCCCAGCGGGTGCAGGTGGCGGGCAGGCGGGAGGCCGCTGCCCTGCAGAGGAGAGAGCTGGTGCAGAGAAGCAGCTGCACAGTCACAGGTGGGCAGAGGGACGGCTGCCTGGATAGTTCCTCATAGGAAAATCCATGCTCCTTTTTGTCTGTGTCTTTCGCCCAGCGTGATGCTCTGAGAACGCGCCCGTTTCGAAGCACACACAATCGCTGGTTCTTTTACTGTCGAGCACCGGCCATCACCGGCTACGCCTGTAGGTTTGTCTCTTCACCGGCCGACGGGCCGTCCTCGCGATCCCGCCTCCCTGGAGACGACAGCTTCTCCTCAGCCCAGAGTCAGTCAGCTGAGCCGCGGAGATGGCGCTGCTGGCACCGGTCCTCGCACGTGGGGCGCCTTCTCGAAGACGCGGTGGGCGGCACCCCGGCCTCAGCGCGGGTCCGCCCGGCCGCCAGAGTGGACCTGCAGCCTCGAGTTTCCCAGAAAAGAACATTCTCTGGGGAGGGAAGAGCCATTTTTGGGTTTGCACTGGTCTTCAAGCTCGGGTGTGAATTCCTCTGTTGCTCTGTGAAGCTGTTGTTTCCTCTGAAGCATCTTTATATCCTGAGAGAAAAAGAACAGGGCGTGTGTGTGTGTGTGTGTGTGTGTGAGATAAGAAAGTGAGATCTGCTCTCCCAAATGCTTACCAAGAAATGTCTGATGAGCCCGCACGTGAAATGCCCTGGTGTGGTTTTGCCCGCTCTGCCATACCACAGCCTGGGACAGCCAGAGGGAGCCCAGGACCCCCGGTAGTTCTACTCTGGGTAACCTGAGGCAGCTGTGTAATCATCTACCGCAATAAAAGAGAAATCATAACAGAGCGAAGCTATTTCCACACTGACCCCACCCTAGCAACCCCAGCCAACCACACCGCAAGTTCCCAGGGAGATGCGAAGTTAGAGGGTTCCGGTCCCTCCACTTGTTTTTTTTTTTTAAGAGCTGGGGTACAGGCCAGAGGCACGTGGGGCAGGGAGAGGATCCCCAGAGACAGAGTGGGGAGCAGAACAGGCAGATCCATGGAAACACGCTGCTGAGGGGAGCAGCGGGAGGCAGGGGCGGTCTGCTGCGCCCTGCGGGTCAGCTCAACCCCTCGCGCCACCAGGGAGGCCCACTCCACTTGCTTTACCCTCTCTGATAGGCGAAGAGCCTTCTCCGTCTGCAGGAGGCTGCAGAGTTACTTCTCCTCCCTGGGCGATACCACCACGGCTAAGCCTGTGCTCACACACCCAGACCTTGGCCCTGCGTGCCCTTGAGCCGCGAGAAAGGACCCCAGCCATGACCTTCACACACACCAGGCCCCTCTGCCCTTCTCTGCCTCTGGACCAGGAATCTAACTGGAAATGCATTTTGAGGCTAACTAGTTAATATTTTGGAGCTTCTGCGTTTTGGTTATAATGGATTGACCGAACAGATGCTGACTGGAGACAGGGGCACTGCCCAGGCCCCTTTAAGGCTGACTTGGCGACAGCAGAAGTAGGGCAAAATCGGAGCCTCCCTGGTGGCGCTAGGGGTTAAGCACTGCACTGTGAGGCCAACGCAGCAGCACGAGTTCGATCCCCGGCCAGGGAGGGCACCCACGTAGCATGATAGAACTCTCCTGCCTCCCTTCTGCTCCCCTCAGCAGTGTGTTTCAGTCAGTCTGCCTGTTCTGCTCCCCACTCTGTCTCTGGTGGGTTCTCTTATCACGCCCCACACCTCTGGCCGGTACCCCAGATCTTGTATGCATAAATAAATAAATCTCTTTTTAAAAGTATAGGACAAAATCTGAATGTAAGAAGTTAGATAAGGTTGTGGCAGAGGAATTTAAGGAAAAAAATTTTATGTGTGTTGTAAAGCTGGCCAAAATCTAAAGGAATTTTATATCAAAAGAATACTGAGATAAAGTTAATTTTTTTCTATTAAAAGGGTAATATTTTCTTGGATTATTGATCTGCCCTTAACAACAGGTGGTGAAAAGTTTTACGTAATCTGCCTAGAAAGCAACAGTTTTATGCTTCATATTAGCTCTATGACCAGGTCTTTATAGTTGGTTTGAATAAACCTATCTTCTCAATATTAAGAGCTAAGCTTTTTGTTGTTTTTTTAATAGAATTTCTTTATTCTTTTTTTTTAATGCATGCAAGAGTTGGGGTATAGGCCAAAGTTCCAGGAGGTGAGAGGATTCACCAGAGACAGAGCGGGGAGCAGGACAGATGGATAGACTGAAGTACACTGCTGAGGGGAGCAGCGAGCCATAGCTTGATAGCGCTGAGACTTTAACTCCTGCACCACCAGGGAGACCCCAAGAGCTAAGTTTTGCTCAGAAGTATATGAAGCTTCTGTAGATGACTTTGAAATCCTTGTCCCCTTGGATAAATGGATAATTAATCATTGTTTTACACTGACCTGTGATCTTCCTTTGATCAAGTTTTAAAATCTTTGGATCCTTTGACAGACTTCCCCAAATCAAATTCTAAGTGAGATTTTTGGACCTAGAACTATTATTGAGACTTAACAGAGAGTACCTGTAATATCTCCAAGGATTTGTTCTCTGTCCTAATAAGATAGACATTAAATTAATTAGGCTTATTTGATAAGCCAAATGGGATGCATTATCAAATACGAAGTGATACTAAACCTTCTTACTTTGATGTCTTGGTTTTATGTTGTTAGTTGATTCTGTTTATTATCCAAAAATGGTGAAAGTCACAGAAATAACCAAACTTCCTTATGAATACAATCTTTAATTCTTTCACCATTCATACAGTCATTGCTTTACCTTCAGTGCTTTTGCTGATGTGTTTTCCCCGAGAGGGAATCACGCAAAGGACTTGGACAAGTGATCTAAAATACATCTGATAACTCTAAGATCATAAAACTGTTTTAAGACCTTTTAAATTCTCTGACTTACGGCAACTTAGTACAGAAAACCTTTACTAACAAAGATAAAAGATGATTTTTCTCCTTACTGAATCTCTGCAGAATTTTGGAAACTTAGTTTTTTTGTCCCAGGGCAGGGACGGGGCACCCCAGAACCCCCAAACCTGCCTGCTCTAAATGGGTTCTGCCATCTGTTGCCTCAAGACAAAACATTTAAGATCTTTAATGGAAACAAACTTTAATATTAGGGAATCTATAGAAAAGACAAAGAATATAGCACCCAAAGCACCTGTCCCCTCATGGGAAAAAGCCCAACTAATCAGGATTGGCACAAAGCAAGGCCCAATATCTGGTCACAGTCTACAACACCTTCCCGTGGAGACCCATAGAAAAGGGCCAGAAAGAGTCAGACAAGTCTGGGAAGAAAAGAGCAAAATCAAAACCAAGAAAAAAACTGACACTGGGACCCTCCCACAACTCCGCCCACGTCTGTTCCAACCAGTCCAGGACGTCTCTGCTCCACGTGCCTCCTCCAAGTCACCTCCATCTCCCCATCCTACACCAGGCTGCATAGTTTGAGGACTGGAGTATCGAGTCCTGCTCTAGGAATTGTATACTGGCTGAAATTTTTTTTTAGAAGATTTATTTATTTCCGCATATAAGAGCTGGAGTGCAGGCCAGACATGCAGGGGTGAGAGGATCCACCAGAGACAGAGTGGGGAGCAGAACATGCGGATCCACTGAAACACACTGCTGAGGGGAGCAGCGGGGAGACAGAAGAGGTCTGCTGCACCATGTGGGTCCTTTCCCTGGCTGGGGATCGAACTCGCACTGCAGTGGCTGCGGATGCTTCATAGTGTGGTGCTTAACCCCTTGTGCCACCAAGGAGGAAATTGAAGATTAAACTGATGAGGGAGTCCCTCCCCAGAAGCAGACAAGATCTAGGAGGAAACAGTTATCTCAGATACCAGATCATATGCCTTTGTTCTTTCCTTTAGTCTGGGATTGCCTGAAAAGATAATGTCATGGTCATATCTCCAAGTCATCCTAGTGGCTATAATCTTCAGACTGTCATCAAAGTCTATGGTCTGTCCTTGATGTTAGGCTCCTGGTCCTCTGCTGAGTTTACAAGTCTGAAAAGTCTGCCAGGAGGCACTCAGGATTCAGGATTGCTCTCCTTCCATGGGTTCTTACTTCTCTGGCAAGGAGTAAATACAAATGAGTATATAATCAGCAACTTTTTAACTCTTAAAGATATTGCTGATTTTATTGCTAAGATAACCCAACAAAGACCCTTATACCCTCGGGCCCATGTTGTTCTTGATAAGAGGATGTCCTTGGTTTTCTGTTTGCAGAGCAAGGAGGACCTATGCTCCAGCCAATACCACCTGCTTCACCTTCTGTGACATCTTCTGTGACATTTGAAACTTAATCACGTAAGATCCCTAAACTGATGTGAGAAGTGACTATACTAGCAGGGTCTTTCGTTGACCTATCTGGTTTCAACTGGCTTGAGTCTTGGGGACCATGACTATGAAGTACACTCCAAACATTGGAAATTATACTACTACTACTATTACTGTCATTTTTGGTATGTTGTATTTACTCAAAACCTTTAAATAACTAAATAACTATTAAATAACTACCAAGCAAATGATCCATAGACTGGAATTTCAAGAAAGAAGTGACGACAACGATTGACTTAGGATTGTGAATCTGAAGCTGTGACCTGTGACCATTCTAGTGCCTGAGAAAAGCATCACGAACTATGGATGCCCCCCAGAGCAACAAACTCAGGAGCTCTGAGAGCAGCAGCAGAGAGTGGCACTAATGTCTGCAATTTCAATCACCTCTTGCAGTTGAACTGAGAATCTGATCGAACAGGGGGAACTGTTAACAGAAAATGGCAGTCCTAAAATGGAGGCACTAGTGCTAACCCCACCAAGAATCCATACCTAACCCAGCTGCTGTGTCAGCCTCCCGCAGGAAGTAGTCCTGGGGTCAGTGCTGGGCTCTTCTGATGGGCACCAGTGAGCTCACCTTCTCCCTCCCCGAAAGGCAAATGAGATCATTGGCCGCGAAACCTTTTTCCATTCCACATAGGTAGTTTTTCTACACCTGAAATAATTTCGTTTTCCCTTATCTTGCCTACTTCTGCCTGTCAAAACCTTTCATTTCGTATTACTTTTCAGAACACCTCTCTACTTGGTAGATGGAATGGTGCCAGGTTCATTAACCGTCTCATAAAGTCAATGAGATCTTAAAAATTAACTTGGTTGGATTTTTATTTACCATGGGGGAGCTTCCCAATATCCATGGCACTGCCCTAATCAGAATGATGCCACCCTAACAGGCTTAAGAAGTGAGTTTTCCAACACATCTGAATTTCAAGGAAGACCTGAAATGAGGACAGCCCCTTCCCGAGGCACCCAGGCACCCAGATGCACACCCAGCAAGGTCGTTCCCTCCAGCGCCTTCACACACTCCGCAGAGAGCACAGCCATGACCTTGTCATTGAACAAGTGGGATCTATAATCAGTGGTTCCACACCTGTTCTGGAACGTGCACGGTACTAGAGATCCTCAGCAAGCTGGGGGAGGAGTCACGAGAAAGTGCTGGGCTTGAGCTTTCAAAGCATGGGAGGCAGTTAAGTGGCAGTGGTCCTGTAGTGGTTACACTGAGAAAGGTCTACCTCTCGCCTTAACTAGCAAACGCTCCCTCCATGAGACTGTGCAAGGCTCTTTACAGGTGTTATGTCACTTGATGGTCCTCCAAATTTGGCAAGTGCTTTGTCATCCCATTTCATGGAAAGGACCGTGAGGGTTAAACAAGTGATGTGACTTGTCCCAAATTTCAGAAGGAGAACTCACGTCTGGATGCAAGTCCCATAGGCCTGGAGCACGTGAGGCTAACGCCCCACTGCACAGAGCACAGTGTGCTTCAGAAGTAGGGCAAGAAGGGAGAAGCTGACTTTCTTTAATTTTTTTTTAAGATTTATATATTTATGCACACAAGAGCTGGGGTACAGGCCAGAGTCCAGGGAGGTGAGAGTATTCACCAGACAGAGCGGGGAGCAGAACAGACAGACTGACTGAAAAACACTGCTGAGGGGAGCAGCGGGTGAGGCAGGAGAGGTCATCTGCGCCATGTGGGTCCCCTCCCTGGCCGGCGGCAGGGATCGAACTCATGCTGCAGTGACTGCAGTTTGCTTCATAATGTGTTGCTTAACCCACTGCATCACCAGGGAGACCCTGAAGCTGACTTCTCCTGGTAGTAGCTGCTAATATTTTCATGTGCAAATAGTTGAAAATGGCTGCTTTCTAAGGACAAACACACATCTCAGGTTGTTAGCACATGACTGAGGGGTACCTGAGGACCCCAAATTGTTAAGGAGTACATGCTCTGAGAGGGGGTCTGGTCAGCTGCGTGCACAAAGCAAAGAAAGCAGATCCTTAGTGTGAAAGTTCGTTAGAACATGTGCAGAGAGAGAATAAAGGATATTCTTAATATAACTCCAAAAATCCCTCTCCCTAGTCCAGCCAAACCGGCTTACCTCAAAGTAGGGCAGCTGAGGCCCAAGAGCTTGCCACAGACCCGAGGCACCTTCTGGTGGGAAACCATAACAAACGATTAGGGAAGTACCCGAGAGATAGAGAGAAGGAAAAACCCCAAATTAAAAACATGCCACTTAATCCATCATGAGGTCAAGATAACAGTTGCTAGTGTCAGCAGAGGACCAGGAATTGTCTCCTCCATCTCTTCGAAGTGTTTCTATATTGCTCTCCTCCTTCCTCATTCATCCCACCTCCATTTATATAAGCACCTTGCTCCTTCCCTGCTTCCCCCGATTCGGGACGCGTGGTTCATGGCATGCTGGGATTTGTACTCTAAGGCACTTGAGATTGCTGATGAGCTGTGGAGTTTGTTCAGGACATCATTCACGGGCCTGGAGTTTCCTCCTTCATGTTCCTTTGACAAGTTCAAGAGTCTTGAAGACCGGATTTGTAAATATGAAAGATATTTCAAAACATCTTGCTGCATTTACAGAGAATGTCCTCAGTGGATAGATGGGAATCTTAGAAGCAATGCAGAGTGCTGGTTACTGAGTCAGCAGTTATCAGCCAACATGAGTGACGGGCACGGGACAGGCTTTACCCAGGCAGAGGAGCGCCACACGCGGCTAACTAGGTGATGCTGGCAAGTGTATTTGTAGCACACTGGCCGGCAGGAAACGGGCTACAAAGGGATGATCAGGTAGGTGTGTTTTTTTTTTTTAATTTATTTATTTACTTATGCATGCAAGAACTGGGGCAAGAGCCAGAAGGGGGTGGGTAGGTGAAGGGTGTGTGTGAGAGCATAACAGAGTGGTCCCCAGGAAAGGGGGAAGTTCCAGAATCCCAGTTCTGCCCTAAGTGGGTGGAGCTGAGCAGGGGTAAGAAGATGTTGGAGACAGGAGAGAAAAGGACAGAAGGAAGGGAGGAAGCAGGAAGCTGGATGGAGAGCAGCAAGGAGACCTGGAGGAGGCACGTGGAGCAGAGGGACATGTGAAGAAACTGCGCTTGCTTTTTGGTCTTAAACTGATTGAAACAAATATGGGGAAGAGGCCCGTGGGGAAGTTAACATGGCAGCTTTCATCTTAATTTTTTTACTCTTTTCTTCCCAGATTTATCTAACGCTTTCTAACCCTTTTCTATGGGTCTCCACTAAAAGGTCCTTTAAATTTGTGGCAGGCTTTTGGGCCTTGCTTTGGGCCAATCCTATTTAGCTAAACTTTTACCCTCAAGGAGATGGGTAACTTTAAATGTTTAACTTAGTATGTTCTTTATCCTTATGTTCTTTATCCTTTCTATATTATTCCCCAATTATATTAAAATTCCTTTCCATTAAAAACCTTATGTTTATCTTAATGTGGCGGATAGCAGAACCCATTCAGAGAGGGCAAGTTTGGGAGTTCTGGGGTGCCCCTCTCCCTGCCCTGTAACAAGAGGATTCACCAGAGACAGAGTGGGGAGCAGAACAGGCAGATCCATTGAGATACACTGCTGAGGAGAGCAGTAGAGAGACAGGAGAGGTCTGCTGCGCCCTGTGGGTCCCCTCCCTGGCTGGGAATCGAACTCGTGCTGCAGTGGCTGTGGATGCGTTATAGTGCAGTGTTGTTATAGCAATGAATCTGAAGCTCAGGCGAAGGGGGCCCCATGGGATGGCATGACCCCTGGCACAGGAAACTGCTCCAGGGCCTGGGCAGGTGGCCTCTGGATCGTGCTGGCGCCTTCAACTCTCAACTCTCTTTTTTTCTTTGACATACCTCATTTAAAGACAACAACTAGCATCACAACAAAGAACATAATACCAGGGCATGAACTGAGATTAGTATCGCTCCTTATTTGACGATGCTTCCCGGCAATTCAACATACCACATAACCCTAGCGGACAAGGAGATTACATGTTGGGGGGTTTGTTAACGTCAACTCTATTCCACAGTAGGGTTTTTTGGGAAAGCTGTCGATTCTCCCGGTCTACACCTCCTCATCACTCATCCATTGCTCATCCCCTACGCTTGCCTTCTGCCCTCAACACTCCACCGAAGTGCTTCCCGCACTACTGTGAGGCCGCCGCAAGGCCCTCTCCTGACGCAGCTCCTTGACAGCTCAGCTCACCCCACTCTTTCCAACTCTTTTCCTTGGCCATGGGAGTCTCTTTTCATCCTGTGGTTTCTGGTTGCTCATCTCTTTTTGTAACAGGGTGGTCCCAGGAAAGGGGGAAGTTCCAGAATCCCAGTTCTGCCCTAAGTGGGTGGAGCTGAGCAGGGGTAAGAAGATGTTGGAGACAGGAGAGAAAAGGACAGAAGGAAGGGAGGAAGCAGGAAGCAGGAAGCAGGATGGAGAGCAGCAAGGAGACCTGGAGGAGGCACGTGGAGCAGAGGGACATGTGAAGAAACTGCACTTGCTTCCTGGTCCTGGACTGGTTGGAACAGATGTGGGCGAGAGACCCGTGGGGAGCGGACAGTGGCAGCTTTTAGCTTGATTTTGATTTTGCTCTTTTCCTCCCAGATTTGTCTGACTCTTTCTGACCCTTTTCTATGGGTTTCCACTGAAAGGCCCTTTAGACTTCTGTCAGGCTTTCGGGCCTTGCTTTGGGCCTATCCTATTTGGCTGGACTTTCACCCTCAAGGGGGTGGGTAACTTTGGATACTTAACTTAGTAACTATGTTCTTTGTCCTTTCTGTATTGTTCCCTAATTGTATTCAAGTTCCTTTCCATTAAAGGCCTTATATGTTTGTCTTAATGCAGCGGATGGCAGAACCCATTTAGAGAGGGCAGGTTTGGGGGTTCTGGGGTGCTCCTCTCCTGCCCTGTAACATCTTGTCCTTTCCTCAAGGGCTCCAGGGTCATGTGATTTACATCCAGACCTGAGTTCCACCCCTATAGAGACCACAATTTACAACAGAATCAGGAAATGAGAAACACGATTTATTCTTTTTTCCCCAACCAGGTAACTTGGATTTTTAAGGGTCAAGATGGGCTCAGATTTTTCCTAAAGGACCTGACTATACTAGAAACTCAATAATCAAAAGTAGTCATGATAATGATGAAAGAGTGGAGAATAGATTTTCTTTCTCCTTCAAACTTTATAGCCCTCTTCTCTTCAAAGAAGTCCATGGAACTGGAAAGATATGAGATAAGGGAGGTAAAGTCAAATCTAGGGCAAAACCAAAAAAAGTGGAAAACTTTACAGCAGGCTTCTTGAATGCTAAATTAAGCCCTGATTAATCAAATACTTTGAATGTGAGTTCTACAATCTTTTCTTTTCCTTAAAAAAAAAAAAAGCCTACCATCTAACATTTTCTAGAACAAAGGGAAATAGAATGGAAAACGTAAATTGAAAATACTGTAACTGAAGCTATTAAAAACTTAGAGAAGTGAAAGTAACTAAAATAAGCTTCCCCCATTTTTTCCAGCACTGCTGCCTTCTGCCTGGAGCTGAGCTAGAGAAGGGATTAAGCACACAGCTAGAGAAGGCTCTAATCAGCTCTTCCTGAGAACGGTGGGGGCAGAGCAGAGGCTGCAAGGAGGAAACAGGGACTGGGGGTCAGGCCAGGCTACTACTGCCCCTTTCTGGGGGGCTCTTCCCGGCCACTTTGGCACAGCTGGTAAAATGCCCCGGCCTTCCTGGATTCAGTTGCTACTAAGTCTTTTTAGATGTTAATTTTATGATTCACCCAGAGGCTTTGAAAAGAAAGAGGCTTTTAAGTAATGGAAGAATCAAATGGGTTTTAAAGCCCTGGCAAGCTGATTCAGATCGGTGTCTGGAAAGGTACAAAAGCATGCTGCAGAACTGGTTTGGCCTGGGACTGAAACCACTCTTAGGAGAAAATGTTTGCAATATAGGGAGGCGTCACTTCCAGAAGGGAATTTAGCAAGGGGCCCCAGTCCCGCCTGGCTTACTTATCCCCGGCCTCCCCTCGGTACCAAGGAGGCGGAAAGAGCCATCAGATGAAAACCCCTCCATGCAAGGATTTAAGATGGGCGCCAGAGCAATACAGGTTTTCTGTGCTTGAATTTCGTGTATTAGGTTTCAACACAGAGCTCTTTTCACCAGCCCTGTCCAAGACGCACAATGCAGGCCAACGCTGGCGCTCGCTTTGCTGCGGGCTTTTCTTTCATTTGCAAGGTTTACGTGCTCGGCAAGTTTTTGCTGGTGAAGGGACTCGAACAAAGCTCCGATGAGTCACCCAAGAGAAGATGTTCACCCCAAAGGGCCGAGGAGAAGGAGGGAAGGGACCTCAGGGGTCTCTGTTCAGAGGCGAAGGGAAAGGCCTGGACACACCAGCACTTCCCGCTGCCTGTCCCCACTGAAAGCCAGCCCCCCAACCAGACCCCCACTCTCACCACTGCACCTCTTTTCACTCTTCCTTTCATTTTTCTTGTTTTTAAAGCTTTTTATCTACTTATGCATACAAGAACTGGGGTGTGGGCCAGAGATACCAATGGTGAGAGGCTCCACCAGAGCCAGTGGGGAGCAGAACAGGCAGATGAACTAAAACCCACTGCGGAGGGGAACAGCGGGAGGCAGGAGAGGTCTGCTGCGCCACGTGGGTCCCTCCCTGGCCGGGATCGAACTGTAGATGTGACAGTGCTGAGACTTAAACCCTCAGCCACCCAGGGTTTTGTGTGTGTGTTTTAACGCAGTACTTCCAGTATACACAAAAGTAATACAGCCGACACCTTGTATACCCATTACATAGTTTAAAAACAAAACATTTCAAATCCTAACCCTGGTATAGCCCTATCCCTAACAGACTTTTCTTCCCTCCCATTCAAGAAGCAACTCCATCTCACATGGGGTACATTCATTCCAGGGACTGCTACTAGCCCTTTATAAATCCCATTCAGACGCAGAGACCTGCAAATTGGAGGCCACCCTGCCCCCACCCAAGTCACAAATTTAAGTCAAGTCCAGTCTGACCTCACAGGAAACACCTGTCAAGGAAACCTAATGTCTAACCAATCACAGTCCTCCAATTCAGCTGCCCCAGAAAATAGTGCCTGCTAGCCTTATTAGGAAATCCCCGACCTTCCAGCCAGTCACACCCTGTTTTCACCTCCCTCTTCTGACGTTCTCTAATATGATCTTTCCAAAATCCGTGGCACATGGAGCAGCAGACCTCTCCTGCCTCGCCTGCTGCGCCCCTCAGCAGTGTATTTTTGTCGATCTGCCTGTTCTGCTCCACACTCTGTCTCTGGTCACTCCTCTCACCCCGTGCACCTCTGGCCTGTACCCCAGCTCTTGTGTGCATAGATAAATAAAATCTTAAAAAAAAAAAAATCCATGGTAGAGTTTCCTGTGCAGCCACTGTATCAGAGGAGCTGAACCCACCCCCACCCCTATCCCACCCTTTAAATCCCACCCCCCCCACCCCCGCCTTGGACTGCTTTGAATAATGGACACCAAACCTATTGCTTAATTGTTTTGGGCTTTGTTATTTGACACCATGTATATATTACTAGACACTACTTGGATAGGACTTCGTATCTTTTAAAACTTTGTGTATTTGTGACTGCAGTTTAGGCCAAAGGTGTGCGGTTCCCGGCAAGTTCTTTGTGGGGTTCTTGTCTGTATAAACAATCCGAGTTGCCTGTTGTGTCAGCACCATGCTGGCAGCCCAGTCTTGCTCTATGCCAGGAAAGAAAAGCACCAGCCAGCAGGAGCAATCTGCTGCCAGTCCTTCCTGGAACACGAAGATGTGAGAGCTCCTCTGGACAGCTGGTCGACCCCACGTGCTATGCCAGGGTTTAGGGCAGGAAATACCCCACGTGGGTCTCTGTCTAAGCTCAGAGTGTGACAGGGCAGGGAGAGGGGCACCCCAGAACCCCCAAACCTGCCCTCTCTAAATGGGTTCTGCCATCCGCTGCATTAAGACAAACATATAAGGCCTTTAATGGAAAGGAACTTGAATACAATTAGGGAACAATACAGAAAGGACAAAGAACATAGTTACTAAGTTAAGTATCCAAAGTTACCCACCCCCTTGAGGGTGAAAGTCCAGCCAAATAGGATAGGCCCAAAGCAAGGCCCGAAAGCCTGACAGAAGTCTAAAGGGCCTTTCAGTGGAAACCCATAGAAAAGGGTCAGAAAGAGTCAGACAAATCTGGGAGGAAAAGAGCAAAATCAAAATCAAGCTAAAAGCTGCCACTGTCCGCTCCCCACGGGTCTCTCGCCCACATCTGTTCCAACCAGTCCAGGACCAGGAAGCAAGTGCAGTTTCTTCACATGTCCCTCTGCTCCACGTGCCTCCTCCAGGTCTCTTTGCTGCTCTTCATTTTCTTTTCTTTTTTTTTTTTTTAAAGATTTATTTATTTATGTATATAAGAACCTGGGGTACAGGCCAGAATCTAGGGAGGTGAGAGGATTCACCAGACAGAGTGGGGAGCAGAACAGGCAGGTCGACCAAAATATGCTGCTGAGGGGAGCACCGGGCGAGCAGGAGAGGTCTGCTGCGCCATGTGGGACTCCTCCCTGACTCCTCCCTGACGGGGGGCAGGGATCGAACTCGTGCTGCAGTGGCTGCGGTCTGCTTCATAGTGTGTTGCTTAACTCACTGCGCCACCTGGGAGGCCCTGCTCTTCATTTTCTTGATCGCTAAGTTGTTTTTTTTTTTTTTTAAGATTTTCTTATTTATGCATATAGGAACTGGAGTACAGGGATACAGACCAGAGGCGTGGGGGGTGGGTGGTGACAGAATCCACCGGAGACAGAGCGGGGAGCAGAACAGGAGGACTGACTGAAATGCACTGCTGAGGGGAGCAGCGGGTCAGGCAGGAGAGGTCTGCCGCGCCACGTGGATGCTGCAGCGGCTGCGGATGCTTCATGGTGCGGTGCTTAACCCCTTGCGCCACCAGGGAGGGCCCGCTAATAATTTTTATTTTAATGTTAATTTACCATTTTGTTTTTCTCCTTCGGTGAATTACCTGTCTTTTATGTTTTTATTAGCTCTTCATATACAGTTCACTGAACATTCTTCCAATTAAATCTTTGTGGGCTGGTCAAATAAACTATAGCATTTACATAAGATAGAACATTATCCAGACTTGAAAATCTATAGTTAAAGAATGCTAATGACCAGATAAACCTGCCAATTTACTAACTAAAAAGACCAGTTTACAAGCAACGTGCATGCGCGGGTGTAGTCAAATGAGTTGCTGGAGCAATGGTAACAAACGGGTGAATCTCACAGCATTTTGAGCAAAAGAAGCAGACAAAAAAGCATGTGGGGAACAAAGCCACGGGCCCTTTCCCTTTCTGTGTACGAGGTGGTAGAAGGAGGCGGGATGGACGGGAAGGAACACGAGGGAAACGTGTGGGGAGCTGGAAATGTTTCTGTCTTGAACTGGTGTCCGCAGATGTGAAACTTTCTTAGGCCGCGCAGTTAAGTGTTCTTTGTGCACTTCGTTGTTTGCCTGTTAAACACCAGTAACAGGACCTGTTCGGGTTTGATCTTGATCGAGCCACCCATTTTTAGGTGATCTCAGGTCAACCCACCCAGTTTATGATCATCTCGGGTAATTTATCACCTTTAGAATTGCGTAAGACACACGATTTTGTTGCAAATCTTTTTTTTGATAACAAATCACTGAAGAGGTAGCCCAGAAAGAGGATGCCCTGGCACACGGAGCAGCGCGTGCCGGGTTCTCTACAGGGCAGCACACGGGCGGGGCTGGGCTTGGTGCTGGGGAGCAGGGAGTGGTCGGCTGGGGGGCCAGGGGCTGGTATTCCATGCTCATCCCTTTCAGCCTTTATTTCAGGAAAGGCTCTTTCAGACTGAGTTGTACACTTTCAAACTGAGTTTAAAAGCATGTGGAGAAAGGTCAGAGCCCCCAGCGGCTCAGAATTGAAGATCAGAAGGTAGCCCTGGTGTTCTGCAGCACCTCAGCTGCGGCCAGTGTTTGACCATCGCCCAAAGATGTATGGGCGCTCTGGCATCTGTGCCACTTATTTTATTTATTCACTTTTTTCTTTTTTTTTTTTTAAGATTTATTTACTTATGCACACAAGCACTGGGGTACAGGCCAGAGGTGTGTGTGAGGGGGGTGAGAGGATTCACCACAGAGAGCAGGGAGCAGAACAGGCAGATCAACGGAAGTACACTGCTGAGGGGAGCAGCGGGCACAGCAGGAGAGGTCTGCTGCGCCATGTGGGTCCCCTCCCTGGCCGGCAGTGGGGATCGAACTCTCTGCAGTGGCTGCGGTCCGCTTCATAGTGCGTTGCTTAACCCACTGCGCCACCAGGGAGGACCCTGTGCTACTTATTTTAGTCCTCTGTGACCCTGGCTCAACCCCACTTCCCATCCCAGTCACTGCTCGTTTCTCCTTCCCGCTTCAGATGGCCTGTGGTCATTGCCAAATTTTAAACTCACATTGACACTGCTTGGAGGCACCCCCTCTGCAGTGTGACGCCCAAGCTGCCCTGACGAATGCTACTGCAGGCCGGGGAGGTGGCCTGGGGTAACCAGGAGGCGTCTCTCGGGGAGGTGGCCTGGGGTAACCAGGAGGCGTCTCTCGGGGAGGTGGCCTGGGGTAACCAGGAGGCGTCTCTCGGGGAGGTGGGCTTATGGAGTCCTGGAAAGATGCGAGTCCTGGGGACAGACAGGGAGACAGTTTGTACAAGGAAGTATACAGATGTAGGACGGTGAGGAAACTCATCTCACTGAGCAGAAAATTCTAGGCGGAGCCCCTTCTCTCGAGAGGGGAGGGCAGAAGCTCAACATGCATTTATGGATAGGATGATGGATGGAAGGTTATGGAAGGATATGAGTAATTTGGATTTTATCTTGTAAGTGATAGCACAGAGTGAAATAAATACTTTGGAACAGCCCAGTGATAAGTTAAAAATGTACTTTAGGGCCTCCCTGGTGGCGCAAGGGATTAAATCTCAGCGTTATCAAGCTATCAGCAGCCACTGCAGCCTGAGTTTGATCCCCGGCCAGGGAGTGACCCACACAGCACAGCAGACCTCTCCTGTCTCCCCACTGCTCCCCATTCTGATTCTGGTGAATCCTCTCACACATACCTCTGTCCTGCACCCCATCTCTTGTATGCATAAATCAATATATATTTTTTAATGTGCTTTAGAATGATATATCTGTGCAGGAAGAAAAGGGAAGCTAGGCTGAAGGCATCTCCCCAGGAGAGAAAGGATTTAGGGAGGCAGCCACAAAAAATTGATATTGTGAAATAAGAATCACTGAATGTGACTGGCTCAAACAAAGAAAGAATCAAAGATGGTGCTGACATAGTAGCTGGGAAAGCTTGATCCGCTCCCCTGTCCTCTCCCCATTCAGTCACTAAACATGCATTCAGCACTTATGTGGTAGATTTTTTGCGAAGAAGCAGAGACTTAGAAGATGGTGAATGGTGAGAGAGACGGTGTCTACTCTTAAGAAGTTCATCGTGGGCCTTCCTGGTGGCGCAGTGGGTTAAGCAACGCACTATGAAGCAAACCGCAGCCACTGCAGCACGAGTTCGATCCCTGCTGCCGGCCGGGGGGCCCATATGGCACAACAGACCTCTCCTGCCACCTCGCCCACTACTCCCCTCAGCAGTGTCTTTCGGTCGATCTACCTGTTCTGCTCCCTGCTTTGTCTCTGGTGACGCCTCTCACCGCCCTGGACTCTGGGCTGTGCCCCTGCTCTTGTGTGCATAAATAAATAATTTTTTTTTTTAAAAAAAGTTCATCGGCCAGTGCAGGAGAAAATAGAACCAGTAGCTACTGGGATGAAGGGGCACGCAGGGCTTTGCTGGGCCGCAGTCCTCAGTCCTTGACCGGCGCTGTCACCAAGCCCTCCCCTCCACTTTGTCAATGCATCTGACAGACAAGAGGCTAGAGCCCCAGGGACCGGAGGAGACTGGGGCCCGCGTGAGCAGAGCACTGAGGTGGGAGCAGAAACCAGAAGCGCAGCCTCCTCCTGGAGCACAGCAGAGGCAGGCGGACCTCACCTACTGTTGCCCCGGTCACCGCGTGTCTGGTCAGGCTGCTGCTCAGCTCCGCTCCTCCTGCCCTCCCACTGTTCTGCACGCTCCTCCTGCCCTCCCACTGTTCTGCACGCTCCTCCTGCCCTCCCACTGTTCTGCACGCTCCTCCTGCCCTCCCACTGTTCTGCACGCTCCTCCTGCCCTCCCACTGTTCTGCAGATAACACGGCGAATCCCGGAAAACGAAGCTAGAGAAGATAACTTAGTGAACACAACCTCGTTTCACAGATAAAGAAACTCCCCTGGCGTGTTCCCCAGTCTTCATGCCTTCCCACTTGCTCTCACCAAGAACCCAACTAGGCTGCGCCACTACAAAGTGATAAATACACGACGAGGTGCTAAGAACCGCTGATGGTGTAAAGTGTTTTTCCTTCACTATCGTTTATAACAGAAAGTCCTTAAATAACCTTGAAGGGGGCCTCCCTGGTGCTGGTGGCGCAAGGGGGTAAGGCGCAGCACTATGTGGCATCTGCAGCCACTGCAGCATGAGTTCAATCCCAGCCAGGGAGGGGACCCACGTGGCGAGGCGAACCTCTCCTGTCTCCCCGCTGCTCCCTTGGCAGTGGATTTCAGCTGCCTGTCTTGCTCCCCACTCTGTCCTGATGAATCCTCTCACCCCCTGCAATTTAAAAAAAAAGGAAACCAGGTGAAGGAAAACATCCCGCCACATGAATGGGCCAAGAGCGCAAGAGAGTGGGCCAAGTACCTGCAGAGAGGAGGGCGTCTCACATTTCGTCCCACACTCCCAGGTTGCTGCTTCTTCAGCCTTCGAAGCTGCCCTCCCTGCACATTCAGGTTCTTGGCGCCTGTACCACACCGATAGGTGTGAGGTCTAGTTAGGACAAAAGGGCAGGGGGAGAGAGCAGTGATGAAGGCAGGAAGACATCAAAGAAACACAAGGCAGGAGCAACGAGAGGCTCTGCTTCTCCTTCCTGATGTTGGGTGTGAGGCGATTTCGCAAGCAAGGGCTGGCAAGCAGCGGCAGACTGCCGGAGATTTACAGCAGAGATGCCAGGAGCCGGGGGCATCTAAAGACGGGCTCCCTGTGCCCAGTGCTGACACTCGGGGGCTGGCGCACCTCTCGGGTCCTCTGACCTCCCTCCTCTTCAGACCACGCGTGCGCCGTCTGGAGGCCCAGCCCGGGGCCCAGAGAGCCCTTGTTCATGTTCAGCTCTGTTCAGCCAGCAGGGCCTGGCTCACAGCCAGTCTCCGGACCGGAGCCTTCTCAGTGGTCTGCGCCAAACAAGGGTCTGCTTCTTGATCTGAACAAAGGCTTATGTTGGTTAGGGGCATCTGCCTGCCTCTTACTTGTTCCTAAAAGAAACAAGTAAGTGAGCCCCGGTCCCTTGAAGTTTCCACTTCAGACCACGCCAAACAAAATGCAGCACCAAGTTCAAAAGAGACAGTGGGGTCTTCTGCATCCCTCCAAATTCCTTGAAGAGGGGCCTTCCGCGGGTGGCGCGGCTGGTTGAGGCCACACTGTGAAACATCCACGGCACAGCAGCTCAAGTTCAATCTCTGGCCAGCTCCCCGCTGCTCCCCTCAGCTGCGCCCCTCAGCAGTGTGTTTCAGTCAGTCTGCCGGTTCTGCTCCCCACTCTGTCTCTGGTGAATCCTCTCACCTCCCACCACTCTGGCCTGTACCCCAGTGCTTGTGTGCATAAATAAATAAAACTTTAAAAAAATAAGATTTTTTTAAAAATAAAGCTTTATTTATTTATGCACACAAGCGCTGGGGTATAGGCCAGAAGTGCGGGGGATAGGAGGGTCCACCAGAGACAGAGTGGGGAACAGAACAGGCAGATTGACTGAAATACACTGCTGAGGGGAGCAGCGGGCACAGCAGGAGAGGTCTGCTGTGCCATGTGGGGCCCCTCCCTGGCCAGTGGCAGGGATCGAACTCGTGCTGCAGTGGCTGTGGTTTGCTTCATAGTGCGTTGCTTAACCCACTGCGCCACCAGGGAGGCCCAAATAAATAAATCTTTAAACAAAACAAAAAACAAATTCCTTGAAGAGTGTCTATTATTACTGCTTTAGTTAGCACTGTACTGGATAGTGCAATAAGGCAAGAAAATTGATAAAAAGTATCTTTATACTAGATACTTTATACTAGATACAGAGAAGTTCTGGTCTATATTTATTAATAGAAAATGATTAGACACAGAAAAAATAAAATGAACAAGAAGTTACTAGGTTAATTTATCAAAGTCACTTAATATTGGGTCAATAAAAATATCCAATCATATTTCCATATCATATCAAGAAAAAACTTGAAAATGAAAAAAATTAAATAGCATTTGTAATAGCATTTCCTTCAACAAGTGAATGAACAGAGGAACATCCATGTTGTGGAATACTACTGAGTAATGAAAAGGAATTGATTGCCAGTACATGTGATAGCATGAATGAATCTCACAGACTGAGTAAAGAGAAACAAGCTCAAAAGGCTACCCACTGTATGATTTCATTTATGCACTATTCTTTAAAAAAGCAAAATTATAGCAATAAGGAACAGATTATTTGTTCCAGAGGTTATAGTAGGGGAAAAATATGATACACAGGGGCAGCTCCAGGGAGTGTTGGGGGTGATGGAACTGTTTTGCATCCTCATTATGGTGCTGGTTAGATTATTTTAAATGGTGGTAAATCTCACAGATCTATCATTTTTTAAAATTCGATGCTCTTGCATGATCATTGTGAAAACACTGTAAAAAATGGACTATATAAGGCACCATCTGGGAGAAGATATTCATGATGTCTACTATCCAACCAAAGCCAGCAAGTAAGTGGGTACCCTTCTCCCTGGTTCCAGCTAAGGCACACAGACCGTGAGTTAGGACCCAGCTGGTGTGCTCCAATGAAGAGGCTACACAAGGCAAAAAAGTACTATCTCTGTGCAAAAACAAACAAAACAGTACTTGGAAGCTGCTGCCTCTAGACAAATTAGTAACTTCAAGGAATGTCAACTTAGATTTGTGACATTGTTAAAACTCCTAGTACTCAGAAGATAAAGCCCTCAACAGACAGGGCAAATTTAAACCCTCTGTTTTACTCAATGCACAGGCAACATCCAACATCAGTAGGTAGATGAACCAATCTCCTACCAGATTTTCTTTGTAGACATCCTTGAAACATTTCATGCAGTCTCCTTGCAAACTCTGTACAGTCCTCCGCGCCTTCCCTGCTCTGTCTCTGGGCCTCCCTTCCCTTCCCTTCCCTGGAGCTGTCAGGTACAAACAACCAGACAAAACTAGAAAGATTTAAAAAACTACACTGATAGCAATTATATGCAGTTTAAGAATGGGCAACATTAACATACAGTAATAGAAGACACAACAGAAGTTGCCTTTGGAGTGGCTAAGTATCCACTGGAAGAAGTAGGTGGAAACCTGGAAATATTCTAGATCTGGGGGCTGAGGGAACAAATGGACATACATTAAGTTCATCCAGGGGGCCTAGTGGGACACCAGGGGTTAAGTGCAGCACTATGAAGCATCAGTACCCACCTCAGCCTGAGTTTGATCCCGGGCCAGGAAGCTGACCCATATAGAGCAGCAGACCTCACCTGTCTTGCCTGCTGCTCCCCTCAGCAGTGTATTTCAGTAGATCCGCCTGTTCTGCTCCCCACTCTGAACCCTCTCTAGCCACCCCACCTCCACACACAGCTCTGGCCTGCACCCTAGCTCTTGTATGCATAAATAAATCTTTAAAAAAGTTCACCCAGCTACACTCTTAAGTGCAATTTATTAACTTTATTAGAAAGCAAGAAAAATGAATGAAGGAGAAGAGAAAGAAATGAAGGCGAGGAGGGGAGGGATGGACAGGGAGGGGAAGGTTTAGGAACGAAAGGAGGGAGGGGCATGAGGAAGAAATGACAGATTTCTGCGGAGTGTGCTTCTTAGAACGTGGTTACGGGGCCAGCATCTGCATCTTCAGCATGGGGAGACCCCACGGTTTGCTGAAGGGTGCACAGAGCGGGTCCGTGCAGAGAGCGCAGGACTCGGGGCACCACGCCCCAGCAAGCCCATGTGCCCCGCCTACTAGATAGTCACCTCCCTCTAGCAAGGTGACCCCGAGAATGGCCCCCATCCTGAATGGGGGCCTTCCTCCTGGAAGGATGTCTCTGTCCTCCTCCCCGTGAGCCTATGCCCGCGGGCGGAGGCGCGCCCCTTCGGGACTGCGGGTGGACTGGTCGCCCCCGCGAGCGGGGCCAGGAGTGGCTGCCCGAAACCCGGCAGCCCAGTGATCGCGCCAGCCCGCAGCTCGCGGGGCCCAGTGCAGACCGCAGCGACCAGCTGGTGGGCGCCGCTCGCGCAGACCGCAGGCCCCTCGGGTGCTCAAGGGCGGGGACACCCGCCCTTCGCGCCCACGCCCGGGGCGCAGGAGCTAGGGACCCGCCCCGCCCTCGCCACGCCCCGCCCCGCCCTCGCCACGCCCCGCTCACCTGCGCGCGCAGCCCCGCCCCAGCGCGCCATCCTGCTCCGGAGCGCCAACCCCTCGTATTTATACCATGCTATTTTGGTCGCGCGCTCTGATTGGCCGGCAGCGAGTGACGACGCGCTCGCGCGCCGCGGAGCCGGGCGGGGACCTGAGGGGGCGGGGCACATCCGGCTGCCCCGCGGCGGTCCCTGCGCGGACCCCGCGGATCCTGTACCCCTCGGGCGGGAGGCCGAGCCCTCTGCAGGGGGCCCCGGTCTCCGCGCGGGCTGTGGGTTGGGTGGCATTTTCGTGAGACTGACCGGAAGACTGCGCAGAGCCAACCTGAAGCTTCTGGGAGCTGCCCCCAGTGCGGGAGCGCTTCCGGAGGCCCGAGGTGGCCGTCAGCTTGTGGGAGCTGTGGGCCTGCCTCTGAGCCCTCAGCCCCCGGGCCAGGCCGGCCCCGACCGTCTCGGGCCTTCCTCGCTCTGTGTCTGGCCTCCCTCCCCTGCCCTCGAGCTGCCGGGTCCCCTTCTCTGAAACCAGGGAGCGGAACGCGCCTTGGCCGTCTCGAAGGGCTCGCCCTTGCCCTGCATGTCCACGCCATGACCGGGACCATCAGCGTTTCTTGAGGCTCAGGGTTCTTCCATTTATTTTGGAAACAACTGGTTTTGAGTTTCTTTGCTGAAAGTTTCCGAATAAGTACCAAGTGTGATTCACTAAAGGCCCTCCTACTCAAAAGGAGATGCAGAAAGGACCTTTGGCAACCGACACTCCTGGCTGGGTGGGGATTTAGCTTGAAAGTTGTTCTGTTTTCTCTCAATCAGTAACACCTCTGGGTGCCCAGTCCATTAAAGGGCTTGATTTCCTGAGCACCCATCCTTGATGATCACTGCAGTTGAGTGTAGAAAGAACAATGGAGCTGGGAAAGGGGGGATTGTAACAGGGTCTTCCCCAGGAAAAGGGGAGGTCACAGGTTCCCTGCCCCACCCGAAAAAAGTAGAGCTGAGCAGGGAGAAGAGGCTGGAGAGGAGAGTGGAAGAGGAAGTAAGCAGGAGGGAGAACCGGAAAGTGACCTTAAAAAGGCACAAGGAGCAGAGACATGTAGAAAACTGCTTGCTTCTTAGTCCTAGAACAAATGTGGGTGAGAGACTAGTGGGGAGGTTAACAGTGGCAGCTTTTATCTTGGTTTTGATCTTTCTCTTTTCCTCTCAGACTTGTCTAACTGCTTCTGACCCTTTTCTAGGGGTCCTCACTGGAAGGTACTTCAGGCTGTGGCAGGTTTTTGGGCCTTGCTTTGGGCCAGTCCTTTTTGGCTGGACTTTTACCCACGAGGGGATAGATAACTTTGGATGCTTGATTTAAAAACTATATTCTTTGACTTTTCTTTATTGCTGCTCATTGTATTAATGTTCCTTTCCTTTAAAGGTCTATATGTTTTGTCTTGATGTAGTGGGTGGCAGAGCCTACTTAAGACAGGCAAGTTTAGGGGCTCTGGGGTGCCGCTCTCCCTGCCCTGTAACAGAGCTATGAACATTAATCTCCAAGTACTTCTAATGCTCCCAGCGTTGTAAATATGTCCATTTTGCAGAAAGTGAAACTAAGGCCCAGAGAGATGGAATAACTTGACTCAAGTTCCACGCCAGTATCATAGCAGTGCCAGGATTCATACTCACGTTTGTCTGACGCCAGTGTTTGTGCCCTTAATTACTAAATTTGAGTTTCTTTTCCCTTGTTTTATCAAATTGGAAATTCAGTCTCAGGCTGGCACAGAGGATGTCAGTTATCAAGTGTTATAAAGCCTCAGGAAGACATTTGCCCTGCTACTGGCTTCAGAAAAGGACTTCTAGGAAGAGCACATAATGGTTTCGGGGGTCTTAACAGTCTCCACTTCCCCTGAGCAACAAACCTGCAGTATAAAGTTTTGAAAAGATTAGATTCTGTCGTGTCTCCTGCTGTGGAGACTGAACTGTTTACAAAGTGTCCTCACTTAGATCCACTTGGTTGATTATGAACCAGGAAGCAGCTGGTATCAAGAATGACTTTCAAACATTTTTTCACACTTTCCCCCACAGAAGACCAGAACTACCTGCTAAAGTTCCAAATACAAAAGACACCAGTGGGATTGCCTTGGGGTCGCAGGCCTGGGTCACTGTGCAGCCCACCACTCTCCTTCAGTGATGCTATTGGCATTTCCAGACTTCTCTGGACCTCATTTCCCTTCTCTGTTACCTACTTTGCTGTAAGGAGTAAGTGAAACATAGGAAATGGTGTATACAGATACGTTTAATGTTCTCTTTCTTGCCCCTTCCCCCTGGATGTTCAAGTAGAAAAATACCTACTTGTGATGATGGTATCTGTATTGTTCCTTTTACAGGGCTGTGTGGATTGTATGGGATTTCATAGTGAATTGAATCTCATTTCTACCACATTTCATAGACAGGTAGTAATTTACATCAAGAGTATTTATTATCATCCATCACTTTAAACATCCTTATTGAAACTTCAGTGACATCATTTCAAATATTCCAAATCATTCTGCTTTGTGTTTGCCTTCATTTAACAAATAGTTGCCGAAAAATCTACTGGGTATAAGACATCAACTATACTCTCACAGAATTTTCTGAAAACAGGGCCTCCCTGGTGGCGCAGCAGGTTAAGCAACGCACTATAAAGCAAACTGCAGCCACTGCAACCATTGCAGCACGAGTTCGATCCCTGTTGAGTTCGATCTATGAAGCAAACCGCAGCCACTGCAGTGTGAGTTCGATCCCTGTCGCCAGCCAGGAGGGGACCCACATGGCACAACAGACCTCTCCTGCCTCACCCGCTGCTCCCCTCAGCAGTGTGTTTCAGTCAGTCTGCCTGTTCTGCTCCCCACTCTGTCTCTGGTGAATCCTCTCACCTCCCACCACTCTGGCCTGTACCCCAGCTCTTGTATGCATAAATAAATAAATCTTTAAAAAAAAAAAGAATTTTCGGGCCTCCCTGGTGGCGCAGTGGGTTAAGCGGCGCACTGTGAGGCAGACCGCAGCCACTGCGGCACTAGTTTGATCCCTGCTGCCGGCCAGGGAGGGGGCCCACATGGCATGGCAGACCTCTCCTGCTGCGCCCGCTGCTCCCCTCAGCAGTGTACTTCCGTTGATCTGCCTGTTCTGCTCCCTGCTCTCTGTGGTGAATCCTCTCACCCCCCCACACCTCTGACCTGTACCCCAGTGCTTGTGTGCATAAGTAAATAAATTAAAAAAAAAAAAAAAGAATTTTCTGAAAACTGCAGCAAAATAGTCTCATTTACAAACAGGGGAAATAGTGCTTTTATGAAAATAATAACTTGTCTTTTCTTACTGGTACCAAGTACCAACTCTGACCATAAGAGTTAATGAAAATGATTTGCTCTGGCAGAAAAGGAAGGGAGATTAAAGGAGGGAGGGGAGGTGGAAGGAGGGGAGGAAAAAGGAGAGAAGGGGGTGGGGAAGCTAAGAACAAGAAAGTGGGCATTAGTGAAAATCAAAGATAGCCCCTGTTAAAACCATTCATTGTGTTAACGGGTCTTGCACGATTAGTTAGCAGACTGCATCAGCAAAGGGGAGACTCCAGAGGCTGCTTTTGAAGTGCGAGCTGTAAAAGGCAGTGTGAATAAGCATTTGGGACAGCTAGGCAGCAGGTGACATTACTGCCAAGAGGGCAAACACATCCACGTATGTTTTAAGTATCTGAGTTTCCAGAAACGATGATTTGCTTCAATTTAAGTGATTTGAATTAAAGTCGAGTTGTTTTTTTACCTAACTCAAAAACATATGATTTGGGCAATGTGCACTAGATACAAAAATACTTGTTTGAAAAATTTGACTCCATTAAGTGAACAGTCAATTCAACAGAAAAGAGTTAGACATACCCACTTTTCTAGATCACAGCAACCTGTACTTTTAGACTTAGCCATCTTTAATAAAAGTTGGGTCTTAGGGGTGAGAAATTAGCATCCAATTATCTATAATAGGAGGTAAGAAGTGAATATATGACATATAATATATAAGATCAGTCATCGCAAATAACTCATAAATCATTAGCTATGGAAACAGTGACCTGAACTGAGTGGGTGATGTAACAGCTGAGGCTCAATATTGATTCAGCCTTTTCCCTTCTTTCTTTGCCAGCAAGAGGGATTTAGGGTGGGACTGGCTCAGATCACTTTTGACTACTGTAAAGGACTGTTCATGAAAACCCGCCTGTCCCCTAACTCTCTGCCGTCGCCCCAGCGTTGCATCTTCTGTTGACCAGACGGAGGAACCAAACACTGGCAGGCGTGAGAAGCTGCGTGTGTGCAAGCGTGCTGGGCAGTGGGGCAGCTTCCACTCTGAAACCTGAGCTGATGACAAGCAACGTTTTTGGAGTCCTCTTTGAAGCTTCATGCATTCACTCAGCAAACGGTTCTCGTTCTCTTCCCGTGTCCGAAGCACGTGCATGGGGGCCGGTGCTGCTCCTACTGACTTGCAGTCCGGTGAGAGATGAATAAGCAAATCACCGGGGGAGAGCTAGTTCCTGCAAGGCAGGGTGGCAGCGCGTGCCCCAGGGTGCACAGCTGGAGAAGGCTGTAGGAGGGGGGCGGGGGGGTGGGGCAGTGCCAGGCACAGGGCTCCAGGCCTGGGACTGTTGGCCGGTAAAAGTGTGGGGACACAGTGGCCCAGAGCTGACTGGGGCAGCTCGCCCCGTCCTGCCAATGCTGTGGAGCCCAAAGGAGTTCCCAAGGATTTCAGGAAAGCTGCCGTTCGCACCCCGGCGCTGTGCTGTGCTGGCAGGAGAGAGACAAAGACGTGGAGCGGGCCTACGGCAATCCAGCACGGTGGCCTCGCCCTCACGCGAGCTCACGTGGTAAGACGTGTGCCTGCCGGCTCCACCCAGGACTGGAGCTTCAGGTGAACTTGCGGAGCTTTGCTCCGGCAGCCTGGGGGTAATCGCTTTCCACATGTGCAGTGTGACAATACACTAGACTTGGCGTTTTAGCTCACAACTGGTAGGTCTGAGGTCTTCTCACTGACATGGCTCGTTCTACTGTGAAACACTGACGGGGCTTTCTGCTGGCCCATTGCTGGGGGTTCGTGACCAGCCAGTGAGCCCACGCTGCAGACGCCCGGCCGCTCACGGGCGCACCAACACAGCATGGCGGGGAGGCCAAGGCGGATGCTGCGCCCACAGGGGCCGTGGAGCTGAGGCCCGCACGCGGTGGCTGTGGAGTCAAGGTTGGGATCAGCTCAGAACACGGGGTCTGAGCCTGAAGGTGCCAGCTGCCGGCTCCACAGGGCGGCTGTGGCCAAAGACTGGGCCTCAAAGCCCATCCAAATGAAACACAGAAATGTTCCTGGCCATTGGCCAGGTCTTGCATTAAGGGATCTTTTTTAAAGATTTCTTTATTTATTCATACAAGAACTGGAGTACAAGCCAGAGGTGTGTGTGCGGTGTGTGTGAGAGGATTCACCAGAGACAGAGCAGGGAGCAGAACAGGCAGATCCACTGAAGCACACAGCTGAGGGGAGCAGCGGGAGGCAGGAGAGGTGTGCTGTGCCCTGTGTGTCCCCTTCCTGGCTGGGGGTCGAACACGCGCTGCAGTGGCTGCGGATGCTTCCTAGTGCGGTGCTCAACCCCTTGCACCCTGGGGAATCTTGACTCTTCCCTTGATGACGAAGAACGAAGCCACATAGGGCTGCTGGGGCGGAATGGTTCTGACAGCAGGAATCCTAAAAACGCCTCAAAGGGAAAGTAAAGCTTCCTCTGTCTGAAATCAGGAATCACGCAGCTGCCTCCCCAGGTCTCGCTCACAGGTCCCTTCTCAGAACTTACTTTGGATGACAGAGCTGGGTGACTGCTGTCAGAGCCTTGGCTACAGGGAGGTGACAGGTGTGGCTAAGTGGGCAGCTTCACTGGGACAGGGAAAACCTCCCAGGAAACAGCTGGTTCACCCCACTGGGAACAGTTGGCTGTGCAAGACCTTGAAGAGGCCTGATGTCTGGCTGTCACCATTCCTGGTTTTCCAGGAATTCCAAGGGGAAGCCACTGGCCTTCTTTCTAAGACCTCGCCACTTAACAGATCACGTCCAAAACTGTTCCTTTCAGAGGAATTATATTTTCAGACTAGGTGTCCGTACTGAAATTTTTTTAAAAGATTTATTTATTTATGCATATAAGCACTGGGGTACAGGCCAAAGGTGTGGGGGTGGTGAGAGAATCCACCAGACAGAGCAGGATGCAGAACAGGCAGATTGACAGAAACACACTGCTGAGGGGAGCGGTGGGCGAGGCAGGAGAGGTATGCTACGCCATGTGGGTCCCCTCCCTGACCAGCGGCAGGGATCGAACTCGTGCTGCAGTAGCTGCGTTTTGCTTCATAGTGTGTTGCTTAACCCACTGCGCCACCAGGGCGGGCCCTGAAATTTCTTTTAAAAATTTTTATTTATTTATTAACGCATACAAGAACTGTGGTACAGGCCAGAGGTGGGGCAGGGTAAGAGTGGGGAGCAGAACAGGAGGATCTACTGATATTCAGTGCTGAGGGGAGCAGCAGGGAGGCAGGAGAGGTCTGTTGAGTCCTGTGGGTCCGTCCCTGGCCCGGGATCAAACTCGTGCTACAGTGGCTGCAGATGCTTCATAGTGCTGCGATTTAACCCCTTGCACTACCAGGGAGGCCCCATAACTGAAATTTCTGGTAATAAGGTGAACAACCTAATTTGAAAGCGTTGTCAAGACAAAACACTGAAAATATTTGATAAAATGTAATAGCGTTCTCGTTAAATATGTACCTAAACTACCAGTCTCAGTAACAGGGTTATAGCCACAGATAAAGTTTGTCAATGAAAAGACATAATATCAGAATTTCTGAAGTCCCCTGAAAGCTGACCCGTGTCGCTGATATTTCTGATGCACAAGCACAAGGTGTGCACGACCCAGAGCACTCTTGTTCTCAAGCAAAACTGCAACGAAGCTGCAGAGCCTGGGCCCAGGGCCCAGCGGAGAAGGCTCGGAGCAGGGCGGTGACCTGGCGGAGTCAGACTTTGCTTCCACACAAAGAGACTGAGCAAACAAGCCCGTGTGCTGAGATGGGAGTCGGGTTTCTAGCTGGTGGAAGGAGGAGTTCCGAGTACGCAGCATGGGGGGAGCTAAATGGAGGAGGTGGTGAGCCTTGGCCTTGGCAGTGTTCACGTGCACCCATGGTTTTCTGTGTGTGTTTGTGTTTGCACTTTCTACTGTCAGTGACCCCAGCGATGAGCATACTTCGCACCAAAATCTTCACTCCTAAGCCCATTCTCCACTACCAGCCACCAGGGCTCCGTGATCCCAGGGCTGGGTCATGGAGGTACGAGACCGACCTGGAACTTCTTGCTGACCATTAAGTCAAAAGCCCAGAGCAGCTAACCCGAGGACTCCCACGAGCCAGGCCTGGGACGATGCAGCCAGCAAAACACACACTGGTCGTGAGAAACTGTAATAAGCTCGCTGAACCGAGGAGGAAACTCTGAGTCCACCTGAGGTAGTAAGTAGGTAGGTAGGCAGGTAGGTGGGCGGATAGAGTAAGTTCCAAGTTACAGCAGCAGACCAGCCAATAAATGTAGAATTTACTCTCAAAAAATGATAGAATTAGAAAATCCCCTTTTGGTAACTACTACCATAAGAATTAATTTAAGGGCCTCCCTGGTGGCACAAGGGATTGAGCACTGCGCTATGGAGCTTCCGCAGCCGCTGCAGTGCAAGTGCGATCCCTGCCAGGGAGGGACCCACAGGGCGCAGCAGACCTCTCCTGCCTCCCGCTGCTCCCTCAGCAGTGTGCTTCAGTGGATCTGCCTGTTCTGCTCCCCACTCTGTCTCTGGTGGATCCTCTCACCCCCCGTGCCTCTGGCCTGTGCCCCTGCTCTTGTGTGCATAAAAAAAAAATCTTTTTTTTTTTTAAAAGAAATATATATACATGTATAAAACTTGGCACAGACTCTTGGGAGGGGACCGTGCAAGTGAGGAACCTGCAGCTCAAGCCCCATTTTCTCCTTCTAATTCCACATCCGACTCCACCCAGATCGGACACCCTTCCTCATTCTGGAGAGTCAGAAGTCCAGGGCCTTCCTCTGTGAGGATGTCTTTTGAATCTATATGAGTCAAGGATTTTCTAGGACTTTTCTCTTGAGAGGAACCCCTGTTTTTACTGGAATGACCCCGCAGAGACCTCGGGGCATCGACAGAGGGTTGAAATGCCTGTGCAGGCGAGTTGGGGGTGCCAGCGCCCCAGGGACTGAAGCCTCATCAGAGCTGCTCATCAGGAGTCACAGTTCATACAGGCTGTGTGAATAGGGGAGAGGGAGCCGCCGGGGCTCGTGCGGTCACCACTGGGGCCAGCATTTCAACATGTGGCTTGGGGGTGGGGGACATGCAGACCACATGGCACCCCAGGCGCGACCTCCTTTATGAGGACCTCACCTGGCTGGAGGGGGAGCTGCTGGGCAAGGGGTCCCCTGCCATGGCTCTGCTCTCGTCAGCACCCCCCCCCCACCGACTTGACCCGCTCTGCCTTGCCAGTCACCTTCTGGGAAGAGCCAGAGGCAGGGACCCACGTTGGTCTCCTGTCACCCAGCTCTGTGCCCCTCACATAACAGGGTGGTCTCCAGGAAAAGGGGAAATTCCAAGACCCCTGCCCCACCCTAGGGAGGGCAGAGCTGAGCAGGGATAAGACGATGCTGGAGCGGAGAAGCAAGGAAGAAGGAAGAGAGAAGGAAGGAGGCAGGACGGAGAGCAGCAAGGAGCCCTGGAGGAGGCACGTGAGCAGAGACATGTGAAGAAGCCACGCTGGCTTCTCGGCCCTGGACTGGCTGGAGTAGGTGCGGGCGAGAGCCCCGTGGGAGGTGACAGTGGCGGCTTTTATCTAGATTTTGATTTTGCTCTTTTCCTCCCAGACTTGTCTGACTCTTTCTGACCCTTTTTTATGGGTCTCCACTGGAAGGCGCGTTAGACTGTGGCAGATTTTGGGCCTTGCTCTGGGCCGATCCCACTTGGCTGGACTTTTACCCACGAGGGGATGGGTAACTTCGGGTGCTTGACTTAGTAACTACATTCTGTGTCTTTTCTGGATTGTTCCTTGTTGTATTGAAGTTCCTTTCCATTAAAGGTCTTACATGTTTGTCTTGATGCGGCGGATGGCAGAATCCATTTAGAGAGGGCAAGTTTGGGAGTTCTGGGGTGCCCCTCTCCCTGCCCTGTGACACTTCAACAGGCTTCTGCTATTTTTATTTTTTTTCCAAAGATTTATTTATTTATGCATACAAGCACTGGGGTACAGGCCAGAGGTGTGTGGGGGTGTGTGTGTGTGAGAGGATTCACCACAGAGAGCGGGGAGCAGAACAGGCAGATTGACTGAAAGACACTGCTGAGGGGAGCAGTGGGCGAGGCAGGAGAGGTCTGTTGTGCTATATGGCCCCCACAGCCAGCGGCAGGGATCAAACTCGTGCTGCAGTGGCTGCAGTTTGCTTCATAGTGTGTTGCTTAACCCACTGCGCCACCAGGGAGGCCCATTCTGCTATTTTTAATAACAGTAACACCAAGTGCTTTATTTACCAGCATCTCCTCTGCCAGGTTATTTGCTAAATGAATCAGTGACCTCAAGCACTAAAGCACATGAATGACCGAGGAGGGGCAGGGAGGCTTCTGGGAGACCCTCCCTGCAAGATGAGAGTGAGAGGACAGTTGTCATCTCGGCTGGTGGAATGAGGAAGTCCAGGAGTGGGCAGGGCCCGCTGATAAGCTCTGGCCAGTCAGAGGTCACAGGGAGCCTCCAGGGTGGGGCAAGGCCCGCTGGGCGACGGGCGCCCCAGGCAGTGGAGCAGGCACAGCTGGGAGCACTGGCCTGGGCTCTGCTCCAAATCTGGGCGCATCTGCCGGGCGGGTGTGTCCTGGAGGGAGCAGACCAAGCACGGCCACGGAGGTGCTCGTAAGAGCCAGGCAAGACGCCAGGCACGTCAGACAGCTGCTCAAAGCGCAACGGGTGCCCCTGGCCCGAAGGTTACTCCAGAGAAAGGGAGGAGGACAGATGCAGGATGGAGCACGCGGAGGCTTGGGAAATCCATCACTTGTGTTTGACTTCTGCCCCCCTCAGAGCATTCCCAACGGCTCCTGGGAGGCCTGGCCGGGCGGCTGGAGCGTGGCGTCGCCTGATACCCGCTGCTCAGCTCTCGGTTATCTCTGGAAGGGAAATATTCTCTCTGGAAGGGAAATATTTGGGGAAGGTGAACACGCCCTGTGCTGAGGGCTTGGTCACGGCCTGAGGCTCAGCCCTGGCTCTCCCGGGGACTCGCAGCTCCTTACATGCTGGCCGAGAGAAGCGGCCTGGACCCCAGCCCGCGTGGCCGCCCCTCGGGTTAGCACGTGTCCTCGGTCGGGGGCTGAGACGGGGAAGGCTGCCGAGCAGGGACGTGGCAGTGGCAAGGTGGTGACAAGGTGGTGCTGAGCTTGCTTAGACTTTTTCAATTTATTTACTCATGCACACAAGAGCTGGGGTACAGGCCAGAGGTGTGGGGGAGTGAGGGGATTCACCAGAGACTGAGTGGGGAGCAGAACAGGCAGATCCACTGAAGTCCACTGCTGAGGGGAGCAGCGGGGAGGCAGGAGAGGTCTGCTGCACCCTGTGGGTCCCCTCCCTGGCCGGGGATCGAACTCGCACTGCAGAGGTTGCTGATGCTTCATGGTGCAGGGCTTAACCCCTGCGCCACCAGGGAGGCCCCGCTCAGGCTCCTTCAAAGTAACGTTCCACGGCAGACTTGTCCTGCATCCTCTCCTGCCCATACCAGGAGCAGGCCCCGTCCTCCCTGGCTTTGGTGCCGCCTGCCCGCTGTCCATGCAGTGTCATGACGGCCTGCACCCCAGGCCCTCCCAGTGGGAGAAGCAAGCTCCTGCCCCACCAGGAGCCATCTGTTTCGGGGTGCGCTGGCCCACGGCAAGAGCAAACAGGAGGCACACGGCTCCTCCGCTTCTGCCACCAACAACTCGCCGGGAGGCGGTGCCGAGCCCCAGACCGGCACCTTCTGCTCCTCGTTCTGTCCCCACAGCAATCCCATGGGACTCAGGGCGCCCCCTGCTTTTCACACCTGCCTGGTCTCCAGCTCCCCGAGTTCGCGTTCCAAGATCCCTTCCTTCCACTCCATCCCCCACCCCGCCCAGAGAGGTCCTGGCCAGCGGACCCTGGTCCTGGGATGGGGCAGCTGCCAGATGCCAGGGAGCGTGCCCGGTCGCCCTCTGACTGCAGGGAGGCTCTGGGGCGTTGCTAGTCTCCCCCCGGGCCAGTGTTCACACAGGGGCTCTCAACACCTGTGGGGTTCAGGGGGAAGTGGCTCTGGCTCTCTCTGTGCTGAAGGAGCCCTGCCCTGACCCTGGGCTTCTCCCCTCGGGCCACCTCTGACCCCCACCTCGGAGTCACCCTCAGCCTGTGCTCTGTCTCTTGGGGACACAGCAGAGCTGGGCCAAGGTGGGAGCCGCCACCCGCAGGCTGGGCCCTTCCGAGCCGCACACAGGCCGGCCTGGGGAAGCCAGCTCACCAGCCTGCCCCAAGCTGCCGGCGAGCTCCTGGGCCTGGGCCGCGGACACTGCCTTGGAAATGCCCACATCGCAGAGAGGACCCCTCTTACTCCTCTTCTGCTGGGGGGGTGGGGCCGCACCCCCACTGCGCAGCTGACTCACTGGGAGTCAGGACCTGCCCGGAGGGAGGTGGCTGTGTGGTCTTTGGAATGCGGGCGTGGGCTGTGCCCTGGAAGCCTCCGCTGATAAAGAGGGTGGGAAGGCGAACCTGTTATATAAACACGTGTAGTGTGTGTGCATGTGTGTGCTCACACAGGCGTGCACCTGTGCGCAGGTTTGCAAGCGTGTGCACACACACGGCTCCTGTGGAGGTGTGCGCGTGTGTGCCTGTGTTTGTGTCTATGGGTGTGTGACGCGTGCGGGAATACGTGTACGTACACACATGTGTACAGTGTGTGTGTGAGTGTGTGTCGGCCCCTCTTCTCTGGAGCGGGGCGCTGTCTGTTCTGGTGGGCTTTCATGGGGTCAGAGCGCTGGGAGGGTTACAGGGTGACTGATATAAAGTGGGTTTGTTTGGCTGGGTTTTTACTCGTGTGTTTGAAAGATGTCATAATGAGTCTTCATTGTAGGCACACACATGAAGGTTAATAAAGGCTTTATTTACAAAAGAAGGGGAAATAAAGAAATGAATGATACAGGGGGAGGAGCGGAAGACACATTTGTGAAGGTGTTTGACCTGTTCTTTTGAGCTGGAACTTGACAGTATGTTGAGAGCTGGTTTTAAATTAAGAGAGACTAAGTCTTACATGTTTGGGTTTTTTTTTTAACAGGTATATTTATTTATGCACACAAGCACTGGGGTACAGACCAGAGGCGCGGGGGGTGAGAGGATCCACCAGAGACAGAGTGGGGAGCAGAACAGGCAGTTTAACTGAAACACACTGCCGAGGGGAGCGGGGGGAAGCAGGAGAGGTCTGCTGCGCCCTGTGGGTCCCCTCTCTGGCGGGCAGCAGGGATCAACTCGTGCTGCAGAGGCTGCGGTCTGCTTCAGTGCGTTGCTTAACCCGCTGCACCACCAGGGAGGCCCCAGGTTTGGTTTTATACTACGTTGGGTATTTAACTTTACCCTGAGGTTTTAGCGATTTCCTTTTTGATGATGACCTTATAGGCTTTGTAGCCTTTGGATGTTGTCCGTGGGGCTGGAGGGGGGCTGGAGCCCACAAACTTACTCCTATAATTTATTTAGGACGCACTTTCCCCCTAGCAGAAGGTTCCCTCTCTACTGAGCCTCAGCCCATCTCTTTGCACTGGGGCTGCCTGCGGGGCAGGGACTTCCTCTTGGGGTGTCGGTGCCTCCTCTGCTCCCACATGTCGGCCCCAGACGCCCGTGTGCAGGTCTGGACGGGGAACCTCGAGGCAAGGCCAGCGGCCGGGCTGAGCCACAGCGAAGGCCCCACTCAGCTGGAGGGCTCTGGGGCTCCCGGCGCGCGCCCGGCACGCAAGGGCCCGGCCAGGGCAAGGCCCAACGCTGGTGGGGGAGAGCGGTCAGAGGGAGGCCCCGCCCAGAGGGCCAGGGGACTGGTTGGGGCAGACTGCCCGCCACGCCCGCTTCTGCCCACGCGAGATGGGAGTCCTCGGGACGCCGTCCCGGCACCGGCTCGCGGGACTGCTGAGTACCCCTTAGAGGAGGGCCGGGCACAGTCAGACGGGCGCCAGCACTCGCGAGCATCAGCCGCCATGGGGCGCGGGAGGGCGTGGGTCAGCGGGTTGCAGGTGGCGGGACCCTCGTCGTCCTCGAGTGCACAAGCTTGCTCCTCCCAAGCTCTCCCCACACCATCAGAAAGTAAAGAAAGAGCAGCGCACAGCTCGCGCCCAGCCCTCGCTGGGCTTGCAGTGCAGTGCAGTGCCCGGCAAACTGGAACCCTGCGGTGGGCTGGGTCTCTGGCCTAAGTGATTTCTGTTTTCGGAACTAACTCCCCGGGCTCCTGTAATTAAAGGACCATCCACCTTTTGAATCTCACCCGAAAGTTTTCAATTGCTATTTTTACATAAGCTGTATGGTTTTAGGGAGGAAGTGCATTGAGATTTCTCTCTAAATCGCGCATACCTAGAGTACCAGTCACCGCTTCCCTATTTTCAGTGTCTGTCTTGAATCTATTTTGAATTCATGGAAGCGGAAAGCGCAGCACTAATATTGCCTGCGTCGGCTCGCTCCCCTAGTCAACGAGGAGTTATTAAACATCCGCTGCATGCCAAGTTCTACGTTAGGTGCTCTTAAGGCTGTGAGGAAGCAAGTGACTCGGGAGACTGTGGCCAGTAAGCCACCTGTCTACGCAATGTTAGGAGAAAGCTGTAAAAGAAGAAAGGCAGAAGATGCCATAACACGGCCACATCGGATTTGCTAACTCGTCCAAAAATACGAAATCAGAGCCATCAAACGCTTGACACTGCAGACGTCCTCAGGCGAGAAGCTCAGACACATTCTCTGCCCCAGTGGGGGCGGTAAGAGGCTCGAGAGAACCACGATCACACAAATCACAGCCAGACAAACCAATCACTAGTGACCAGCTGAGAAAAGGAGAAAAACGCGTCTTCTTCAGCAAATGATTTTTGGACGTGGCAGTGGAAACCAACAAAAGAATTGAAAAATAAAAGCGCATTCATTCCCCTGCATAAGCACTGTTTACTGTAACGTCAGGAATAATGTAAACTTCCAGGCACTTCTTGTACCACTGAAACGGCTGCTTTCAATAAACAAGGAGGCCCTCTGGCTCTGCGAGCAAAGAGCTGTTGTCACATAAATCCTACTGCTTAGCAACAAAACAGCGAGTTAGCACACCTTGCGGGAGCAGAGCCCAGCCTCTCCCTCCCTGCCCTCCTCCTGACTCACTGACACGGCTCCTTAGCGAGCCCGTGCTTGGCTGGCTGGGCTGTGAGACACCGTCAGCATGAAGCGCTGCTGGCTGCTAAGGGTTAACGACCTAGAGCCTCCAGCGGGGCCTAAAACGAGACGGTCATCAGGCTGGGGCTTGTCCTTCTCTCCTCTCCTGAAGGTCCCTCGTGGGTGCTGCCTTTTTTTAAAAAAGATTTTATTTTATTTATGCACACAAGAGCTGGGGTGAGAGGAGTCACCAGAGACAGAGCGGGGAGCAGAACAGGTGGATCCACTGAAACCCACTGCTGAGGGGAGCAGCGGGAGGCAGGAGAGGTCTGCTGCGCCCTGGGGGTCCCTCCCTGGCCAGATCAAATCGCTGCAGTGCCTGGATGCTTCACAGCGTGGTGCTTCACCCCTAGGCCACCAGGGAGGCCTATGAGTGTTGCTCTTTTGCCCCTCCCAGGCACCCCAGGGTGCTGCTTCTCTGGCTTTCAGGCTTAATGTGGACATGAAACCACAGTTCAGACGCTTGGTTCACTGGTGGAGACGCAAGCCCACGACAGGCGGGGTTCCTCTCACTCCTGACGCCCAGTCACAGGAGCAGCCCCTCTCTCGCTCCGTCACGTATAACAGAGCCTGGGGCACGCTGTTTGGAGGAGTTGCTAACCAACCTTCTGTGGCAGCCTGTGTGCTGAGACGTGACTCACAGATAAAAGATCTGCCCCCTTGGACCTCCGCTGGGTGTGCCGCTGAGTTGACTCAGGGCTTAACCCTTACAGGTGTGGGGACTCCTCATGCCTCCTCTCTCCCCAGAGTCGCCAACATCTCTGGGTGGTGCCGGGGTCTCCAAAAAAGACAGGCTGGAGGGCCTCGCGGGCGTCCCAGCTCAGAGCTGGGTTCCTTGTTTCTCCACACGGGTTTCCAAGATCAGCGGGCGTTGGCTGTGGGAAAATGCAAATTTCAGCACTTTGGTATAAGCTCCAAGGCCAAGAATAGCTTCCACTTGGAGCCATGATGGCAATGTCACATTCAGGAACAGCCCAGTCTTCTGTTATTCCATCCCATTTACTGCCCTTACGGCACAGCCATTGCACGTTCTCTTCTTATCGGCATTCCAAGGTCCGAGATCCGGAACACTAGCTGGAGATGTGCCAGGAGGGAGAAGCCGCGCCCCTGCCATGTGGGTGCCCACGTGTTCGTAGCATCCTCTTGTGGAAGTGAACAGGGGCACGCCGGCGCCATAGCTGCGCACTTGGCTCACTTGTTCGGTTCCTATTTCCCCAAGTCCTCTGCGACTTCAGGGCTTGTCTTTTCCTCCCAGTCTGCTTTTCGCTGCCGCACAGTAGTTCTGATAGGAACCCAAGGACCCATGACAACGGTGAAGGCCAACCGTTTAGTCTGGGCTCTGTGGGAAGGGAAGTTCGCCCAACCACTATGGAAAGCCGTATGGAGGTTCCTCAGTCTACTAAAAGTTAGGCTGCTGGGGCCTCCCTAGTGGTGCAGCGGGTTGAGCGCTGCACTGTGAAGCATCCCCGGCACAGCAGCGCCAGCTGGATGCCCAGCCAGGGAGGGGACCCACATGGCTCAGCAGACCTCTCCTGCCTACCTGCTGTTCCCCTCAGCAATGTGTTTCAGTCTGTCTACCTGTTCTGCTCCCCACTCTGTCTATGATGAATCCTCTTACCTCCCGTTTCTCTGGCCTGTACCCCAGCTCTTATATGCACAAATAAGTAAATTTAAAAAAAAAGGGGGCTGCCATATGACCCAGAAACTCCACTCCTAGGCATCTTCCCAAAGGACACAAACACACTGATCCAAAAGAGCACCTGCACCCCATGTTTACTGCAGCACTATTTATAATCGGTAAGACATGGAAACAACCCAAATGCCCAAAAGCAGACGACTGGATGAAGAAGATGTGCTACATTTACACAGTGGAGTGCTATGCAGCTACGAAAAAAGACAAACTAGAGTCATTTGCAGAAACGGATGGAGCTAGAAGAGATGATGCTCAGTGAAATAAGTCAGAAGGCAAAAGAAAATATCAGGTGGTTTCACTTTTAGGAGGAACATAAAGGAACTGAAAAAGAGCTCAATGAAAAGAACAATAACAATAAAAAAATCACAACACAAAGAGACAAAGACAAGTCAGAGGCACTTTGTGAGGGGGAGAGAGAGAGGGACTGGGATGAGGGCAGAAAGAGCACAAGGGACTGAGGTGAGTGTGCACTGGTGAAATGGTCGTGGGAACTCCATGGGGACCACAATTGATGTCAAAGATACATAAATAAAGAAAAAAATAATCTGGGCTCTCAGTGCTGGTGTAGTCTTAATACTGCTGCAGGACCCCCTGTGATTTCTACAAGAATTAACAAGAATCTATAGTCGCAAGCTGACGCTGGGGTATTTCTTCTTATTAAGACATATTTTTAGAGCATTTTAGCTTCGGGGAAAATTTGGGGTGAAGGTATATTGATTTTCCACACACCCTTCCCCATTATCAAAATCCCCCACCATCGCGGTACAGTTCTTACAATTAGTAAACATAGAAGGACACATCATCATCCAGAATCCATAGTTCAGCTCAAGGCTCACTTTGCTGGTGTGCATTTATGGGTTCGGACAAACGTATAATGACATAGCTCTACCACTATAGTATTATTACGGGGGTCTCCAGGGAAGAGGAAGGAGGGCAGACCCCCTACCCAACCCAAGGGAGGGTGGAGCCAAGCAGGGAAAGGAGAAGCTGCGGAGGAGACTGGAGGAGGAAGGAGGCGGGAGCAGCAGGAGGCCCGGGAAACAGGTGGAGCAGACACAGGTGAAGAAGTGCGCTGGCCTCTCGGTCCTGGGCTCATGGGGACAGACGCGCTGAGACCGTGGGGGGTTCACGGGCAGCTTGATCATGATTTTGACTTTGTTCCTTCTGTTCCAGACATGCTGGGCCCTCTGGCCTCTCCTGTGGGCCCCCACCAGAAGGTGCTGAGACCAGGCTCTCTGGCCCGAGAGGCCCGGCGTTGGGCCAACCCTGTTTGGCTGGGCTTTCACCCAGGAGAGGAGGGTAGCTCTGGGTACTTGATTTGGAAACTTTATTCTTTCCCTTTTCTATATTGCACACTGAAAGGTCTTACACATTAGAGTATGTCTTTTTTTTTTTTTTTCCAGAGGTGTGGGGGTGAGAAGATCCACCAGAGACAGAGTGGGGAACAGAACAGGCAGGTCAACTGAAACGCACTGCTGAGGGAAAGCTGCAGGCCGGCAGGAGAGGTCTGCTGCCCCAAGTGCGTCCCCTCCCTGGCCAGGGGCAGGGATCGAACTCGTGCTGCAGTGGCTGCGGTTTGCTTCATAGTGCGTTGCTTAACCCACTGCGACACCAGGGAGGCCCCTAGAATACATCTTGATAGAGTTTTGTTTTGATACGCTGGTGGCCGATCCTTGGCTGGTGGCCGAGCGGGCGGGTTTGGGGGTTCTGGGGTGACCCTCACCCTGCCCTGTGACACTACCATACAGCGTAGTTTCACTGTCCTCCAAATCCTCTGATCTGCCTTTCATCCTCCCAACCCCTCACCCTCTGGCAACCAGAGATCTTTTTACTGTTCTCCAGCTTTGCCTTTCCAGAATATCATCTAGCGGGACTCACAGAGTAGGTAGTTTTGCAGACTAACTTATTTCTCTTAGTGAAAAGCATTTAAATCTCCTCCAGCTCTTTTCATGATTGAAGACCCACTTCTTTTTAGTGTTGAATGTTAACCCACTGTCTGCAGGCACCAAGGATGGCTGCCTCGCTGCCAAGGCTTGGCAACTCCCAGTAGAGCCGCTCCTTGCAGCTCGGCCTCCTCACAGAGGCTCTCAGTTCACGGAGGTCACGAGGAGGCTCTACTCCAAGGTCACTGGTGTTCCGCTGATGGGGAAGTGGGACCCAGGCCCACACGTGAAGGGACACGACATAAAGACACATGTCTGAGAGGAGGGAGAGCCGGGACAGGCCACTCCCGGGCCACAGAAGGCACCGGCCCTGGCACCTGGCGCAGGACTTCTGTTCTCTGCAGCGGTGAGCGAGCTTGGTTTCTGCGGGCTAGCCGCTCCCTGCACCCCGCCGTGCCCTTTGCTGGGGCAGCCAGCTCACACACACCACTTGCTCCACTGCCCGAGAGGAGAGCGCCGCAGGGGCTAGGCCCTCGGAGCCCTCGGAGTCACCCGACGTGGCACCCTGACGTGGGAGGAGTCACAGTAAAGCTCATTAGGGTTCGGTGCAGCCGCAGGTCCGTTTCCTCGCGAATTGGGAAATACGTCCTCGTCTTACTTGAATTTGGTGGCAAAATACTGACGTTTGCGAGAATCACTCTGCTAGGCAGCCTCAGACCTCCAACCCGCTGCCCACGGCCTAACTCCCCCTGGGGTCCAGCCGCCCTCTCGTCCTTCCTCCGGCTCAGGGGTCTCAGGGGGTCTCGGGGGTTCTTGCCACAGCTCACCCAGCCCTCCCCAGAGAGCAATCCAGCCCTGCCACTGCCCGGGAGTCCAGTTCCCTACAAGGACGAAATGTCCTGCCACGGCCGCACTGGTCCTTCCCAGCCCGACCCTGGTCCTTCCCGGCCCGACCCTGGTCCTTCCTGCTCCTTCCTGCTCCTTCCCGGTCCTTCCCGGCCTGACCCTGCTCCTTCCCGGTCCTTCCCGGCCTGACCCTGGTCCTTCCCGGTCCTTCCCGGCC
>JAGFMF010011435.1:814739-860261 GCA_019455555.1 Galemys pyrenaicus
GGTCCTTCTTGGTCCTTTCTGGTCCTTCCTGCTCCTTCCCGGCCCGACCCTGGTCCTTCCCGGTCCTTCCCGGCCCGACCCTGGTCCTTCCCGACCCAACCCTGGTCCTTCCTGGTCCTTCCTGCTCCTTCCCGGTCCTTCCCGGCCCGACCCTGGTCCTTCCTGCTCCTTCCCGACCCGACCCTGGTCCTTCCTGGTCCTTCCTGCTCCTTCCCGGTCCTTCCCGGCCCAACCCTGCTCCTTCCCGGTCCTCCGGGCCAGACCCAGGCCCGCCCGCTCCCCCTCCTCTCAGCTCCCTTCGTGTCTGCTTGCTCCCCTTCTCCTGGAGCTCGCCTCAGCCCGCAGCTCGGGGGTCTCACCCTCATGACTATGCCTTCCAATGTCTGTTTACCCATTAAAATTTCATTGTTTATACAAAGCTCAGTAACACCAAGTTCTTTTTTAAAAAATGTATTTAGAATGGCATCAGTTGTGGTCCCCACTGAGTTCCCACCACCGATTCACCAGGGCACCCTCACCTCAGGCCTCGTGCTCTTTCTGCCTTCATCCCAGTCCTCCCCGCCCCCAAAGGGCTTCTGATTTGTCCTTTGTGTTTTTGTTGTGTTGTGTTGTTGTTTTTCATCATTGTCATTCTTTTACTTGGTCCCTTATTTGGTTCCCTTATATGCCTCCTAGAAGTGAGACCATCCAGGAGTTTTCTTTTGCCTTCTGACCTTCCCCTCCCTGGTCGGGGATCAAACTCGCCCTGCTGATGCTTCATAGTGTGGCACTCAACCCACTGCGCCACCAGGGAGGCCCCTAACGCCAAGTTCTTACGAAGATGAGGAGAGATCTGAGTTCATCCATCATGCCCTCAGTGCTGGGGCACCTCGCTGGGGCCCAGTCAATGTCGGTTTAAAGAACCGGTGAGTGAACGAGTGAATGGATCCCTAGAACTTCCAGTTCGGCAAGCAGCTCTAGGATTTGAAAACTAGTATTTCCGACGATGGGCAAAGTCAGTACAAACAGGTGTTTTATTCATGAAACAAACTTTTGGCCAAGTTTATTGTTAAGGAGCTCAGATCTCTGACTACACTTTGCATCTATGTCCTGACTATTTACCTACTGTCCTACCCAGGTCAAGTCTCAGACCTGTTGGAGAATTTTCAGGCGATTGTGACTCTCTTTAAGGTAGTCGGACACCTGTTGCCTGGTGACAAGTTTCTCGGCCGCTTTGCTAGGCAAAGGCTAGTCTTCCGATTTCCACTTCAGTTAATTGCATATTGAATATGTCTGAAGGTTCTAGGCAAAGGTGTGTCTGTGCCACCAAATGCTGATTGGCTTCTGCCACGCGGAGGACTGAGTGTGGAGGCCAGGCCGAGGGGGGCCAGCGAGCTCCCAGGGCCCCCCATGGGAAGAAGCACCGCAGGGCAAGACCAGAGGGAGCACAAAATGCTCCGAGCTTCCTAGCAAGTGGAAACCACAGGCCCCGTCTGCCCGTCTGTTGCTCTCCGGGGGCCGCGCTGGAGGAGAAAATGATCCTTCGGACGAGGTGGAGGAATTGCCCTCTTCACCGTGAGCAAAGCAAACAGCTTGATAGCCTTTCTGCCCTTTAGAAGAAAAGTAAGCTAACGCGTTTCCTAATTTTGTCCACTTCTATGAGAAAATCGCTTCCTGTCTTGTCATCCTGTGTCCTCTCCCTCCCTCTGTCTGCCAGTGCCTTTCCCTCCATAGATAATTATTACTTTTTCACTGTGTGCTTGGTCTTTTGACAGTGAAGTCCCTGTGGGAGATGAGTTAATATTCCCTAAATTCCCTGACTTTTCAGCTTGTGGTTCTTGATTCTTGGCTTAAAGCATGCAAGATAACCAACTCTAGATATTTAGGAATCTGGAGTGTTGGGGAAGTGTAAACCCTAAAACCACAGTCAATCCTTCTATCGGGTTTGGAATGTATGTAACGCAGAAGTGAACACAAGGAAATCGGGGTAGGAAATGAAAATGTTAACCCACCCAACGCAAATACTCTTTTTAGCTTCAAGCCTAATTTATTCCTGGCAGCTTCTCCACTGTCCCACTGGAAAAACTTGTTCAGATGTCTTTTTTTAATCTGAAAGGTGCAGTTAAGTTCTGAGAGGATGAGCAAGTAAAGCTATAATAAAGTGTCTGCACTCATAATTCAGTGCAAGAGGGGTTACTTGCATAATTATTTTTTTTAAAGATTTATTCTCATTTACTTATGCATACAAGACCTGGGGGTGTAGGCCAGAGGTGCGGGGTGAGAGCATTCACCAGAGACAGAGTGGGGAGCACAGGTGGGTCTACTGAAACACACTGCCGAGGGGACCAGCGGGGAGACAGGAGAGGTCTGCTGCACCCTGTGGGTCCCTCCCTGGCCGGGAATCCAACTCGAACTGCAGCTTGATGGAGCTGACACTTGCCCCCTTGTACCACCAGGGAGGCCCCTTGTGTAATTACTTAAGAAAAGATGTGCCCTCCTCAGGTGCAGGTGACAGGGCAGGTGAGCTGCTGAGAGGTGACAGCACCTTTGTTCATCAGCCTCTGTTTCCTTGAACCCCCAGCAAGGAGTCCACGGTCAATTGTTGAAGAATGACTCGCTCAGTCATAGCCTCACTCAGCTAATGTTTGTAGAGTGTGTGTCATAGAGCGTGTCAGGCACCGTCCTAGGCTCCCAGACACAGCGGCATCTGCAGCAAGCAAAGGGCCTGTCTCCCTGTGGGAACGTGCGGGAGCACGGGGCGTGATGAAGACAGAGGAGGGATCCAGCCAGTGAGTGGTAGCAGTGGGGTGGACTCCGGGAAGCCCCACTCCCCACTCTGGGAAGCCAGAGCCACGAAACGTGACAGGAAGACGGTCCCCAGCGGGGTTGGGGGGGGTCTACCGGGAGTGGCGTGAATGTCAGGGGGGCCCCGGCGGGGGTGGCGCGAGCGTCCAGGTGCTGCAGAGGCCAGGGTGCAGAAACACTGTCCTTTTTCCTTAAATCAAACCAGGGTCGACGTACTCTAAATTCACTTCAGGTGACATCAGACATTTCTCCACTTTGGAATCCACTCAGTGATTCATTACAGTTGTGAGAGGAATTTGGTGTGGATTTGTCCATCTAGAAATATTTGAATGATTATTTTCTACTAATTTATGCCTTCCGTTGCTCGGGTAGATGCGTGGAGAAGGAACTGGGGGAAATCCAGGCCAGTGAGAGGGAACAGAACTTTCTGGGTAGAGCTTCTGGGAAAATTCTTTAGGAAGAGCCAGATTGGGGCGTCCCTGGTGGCGCAAGGGGTTAAATCGCAGCACTATAAAGCATGGGGTTCGATCCCAGCCAGGGAGTGGACCCACAAGGCGCAGCAGACCTCTCCTGTCTTCGCTGCCCCCTGAGCAGTGTGTTTGAGTAGAGCCGCTGTTCTGCTCCCCACTGTCTCTGGTGAGTCCTCTCGCCCCTCCCCCACCTCACACCTGTGCCCCAGTCCTTGTACGCATAAATAAATAAAGCTTTGAACAAAAATAAAAAAAGAGCCAGCTAGGCCTGGCAGGTGCCCCCGCCCTGAGCACAGACGTGGTGCAGATGGAGGCGTTGGCCTGGCAACCACCTGGCAACGGGCATGCGCGCAGGAGCCAAGTGCCGGGAACAGCCACACAGACAGCTCGACGGGACCGGGACCGGCCCTGCGGGACCCGGCCCCGGCCCTGCGGGACCCCGACGCCCCGTGTGGGCGCCCACCACACTCCTCTGACAGGCGGCTTGTCCAGGGGACCTGTCGTTGCGCTGCCACGCTCAGCCCAGGAGAGACTGGCACGGAGACGCCTTCCAGGTTGGAGGGCGACTGATGGCGCTGGAACGCGGGATTCCGGAACGTGCCCGGCTCCGCGTCGGCGCCCCTGCCCTCCGCGCGGGAGGTCGTGGTGAGGGAGCGGGGTGTGCTGGGCGGGGTGTGCTGGGCGGGCGGCTCAGTGAGGCGGCTGGGCCCACGGGCCGCTCCGTCTCTGCCCAAGGACTCGGTCGGGCCCCCATTACCATCAGGCTCGAAGTCCACTCGAGGCTCGGTACGAAGCCTGTGTTAGAAAACGGCCATGCATGGAGCTTGCAGCTCTCTGGTCAGGTCTCACTCCTAAAATGGCCTTTGCACAACTTAACACGTGAAAAGGTTAGGAATTAAAATCTGTGCCCACTAGAGCGTGTGTCGAGGGGCTGCTGTAGGTGCCAGGACAGCGCTGTAAGAAAACCCTGGGTAATACCAAGGAATCACGAAAATTTTAGTTCACAAATGCGTAGCAACACCCCACGATTTGTATGCTTGTAGGAAGTGCCACCTGCTCCTCCATCTTTGTTTGCCTGGAGCCTTCAGACCCTTGTAACGTGAGAGGTTTATTAGCTAAGAGAAAAAGAAAATCATGATGAGATCCAAAGCACATCACAGATGATCATCTGTGTGTGTGTGAATATATGTGTGTACGTGTGTGCATATCTCTATGCAGTGTGTGTGCGCATATGTACACGCATATATATACTATATATATAGTATGTCAAAGAGTGCAAATTTAGGTTTGATTTTATTATTGGCCTGGCAAACTGAAGGCCTAGGGTTGGTTACTTTTATCCTTAAATGCCCGAACAATGAAGGAGTATTGGTAAAGTAGATTTCTTTCTGAATTACTATTTTACTTGTCTAAGCTCTCTTCTTTCGGCAATAGCCAACCTTATTCGTTTATAAAAGCACTGATAGACGTTCTTAATGGTCTTTCATAGGACACAGCACTCATAAGTCACCATTTAAAATTGTCCAAGGGGGTTGCACAATGCTCAAGTCGCAGTGCAGCTAGGTTGTGCGCTAATCCAGGTTTGTGTGCACCTTAAGCTTGGTCTCAGCAATCAATAGTCAGTTGAATTTGAAAGGCATCGTAGTACTGGGACAGAAATCTCAATTCCCAGAGGCATAGCCAAGGAAAGGGAATTTCTGGGCCCACTTCATTGAAATATGGGGCCGGGGGAGGGGGAACCAAGCTGGTCCAAGAGCTCAAAAATGCCACCTGGATCCTGTTTCCCTCTCATCTCTTGCCTGTGCTTTCTTCCACTTACTTCACTTTCAAAAAGGCCAACCTGATCTCCTAAGAGTTGGAAGTTCGTTTCTAAGTATCTCAAGAGGTTAAAAATAAGATAAAATAGCCCAGAGTCCAGCCCCAGTGGAGAAATTGAGGCTCCTGTGGACAGAGGGGTTCACTTTCTCATGGGCCACGTCTGGCCCTACCCCAAACTCATGTCTGAAGAGACTTCCCGTGGCTCTCCACCCACGTGGACCAAAAGTGGGTGTGCACAGATGTCCAAGGCAAATATGACTTCTGTTACTAGAAGGGGAAATAATGTGGGGGAACGACCAAGCCAGAAATGTCTGTGAACGCTCAAATAGCGCTTTGTGAATCCTGTGTAATTTTTCCCTATTCCCTATGAGAATGCAAATTCCTTAAAAGATGGGAACAAAATGTTTTTATTATGGCTACCTCCTCCCACCTGATTCTTTGCTTTGGACAATGGCTAGGGTTAGGGAGTACTCATCAAATGGTTTTTCATGAATAAATAGTAGTTGATACCACCAAGAACTGTTCAAGTTATTACTGCAAATAACAGGTAGATAAGAATGATTAAATAACGTGCTCATTTTCAATGCTTATTACTTCCCGGTTCTCTTTAAGGTAGACTAAGTATCTTAAGTACGACCTCGTATTATCTAACTCTCCTAAATTCCAGAATTCCTATATAGGCTTGTGGATAGTTAACATTCTTCAATTAGGACAGAACTAAATATATCCATACTTATATTCAGGTAGTAGTCTTTCTCTCTATGCCTCTGCCATACTGTTTTGATGACTGTGGTGTATAATAGGTTTCAAAATTACTAAATTTGGAGCCTCTAGCTTTGTCTCTTTTTCTCAAGATTGTTTTGGTTATTCAGGGTTCTTTAAGACTCCATATGAATTTTAGGATTTTTCTATTCCTGCAAAGAAAATTTTAATGGGATTTTGATGGGGATCGTTCTCAATACCTAGTATGGATATTTTCACACTATTAAGACTTCGAGCCATGAACAAACATACTTGTCTTTTCATTTACTTGTAAATGAAATTTACAACAAAATCTTTTGAGCAACGTTCTATAGTTTTTAAACTATAGTAAACAAGTCTTCACTTCCATAGTTAAATTTATCCCTAATGTTTTATTCTTTTGGGTGCTATTGTAAATGGCACCCAAAGGAAATGAAGAGTAATTCCATTTGAAATTCCCTTTTCGGAGTGCTCATTGTGAGTATAAATAGGCCACTGATTTTTGTGTGTTGACTTTGGGTACTACAACTTTGTTGAATTTATTTATTTATTGTTTTACGGGTTTCTTTAATGGAATCTTTAGGGCTTTCTACTCATAAAATTGTATACTGTGCAAACAGGGATACATTTACTTTTCCATTCCTACATGCATGCCTTTATTTGTTCTGTTTGCCAAATCACTCCAGCCAGGAGTTCCATCGGGTGTTGAATGCAAGCGGCAAGACTGGGTGTCCTTCCCTAATCTCTGATCTAAATGGGAGAACGTTCAGTCCTTCACCAAGATGAAAGCTATTAGCCATGAGCTTTCCACAGGTGGCCTTTCTCCTGTGAGGTCATTTCCTTCTTTGCATACTTTTTCTCAATGTTTCTAGCGTGAGAGGATACTCAGTTTCGTCACACACTTTCCTGCATCAATGAGATGACTGTGTGTTTTCTTCCTTCATTTTATTAAAGTGGTGTGTTACAGTTCTTGATTGTGTTGTGTTGACTTACCCTTGCCTTCCAGGAACAAATCTCACTTGGTCATGCTATATAATCCTTTTAATATGCTATTGATTTTAGCTTGCTAGTATTTTGTAGAGGATTTTTTCATCAATAGTCATCAAATGTGCCAGTCTATAGTTTTCTTGTAGTATCTTTGCCTGGTTTAAGATTTCAGCGTAATACTGGCATCACAAAATCAGTTCAAAATTGTCCCCTCCTCTTTAATTGTTTGGAAGAATTTGAAAAAGATTGGTGTTAATTCATTAATTGTTGGTAGAATTTTCCAATGAAACCGTGTGTCCCTGAGCTTTTTTGCTGGGAGAGTTCTGGTTATTGATTCAGTCTCCTTATTAATTATAAGTCTGCTTACTTTTTGATTTTTTAAAAAAGATTTATTTACTTATGCATACAAGAGCTGGGGTACAGGCCAGAGATGCCAATGGTGAGAGGCTCTGCCAGAAACAGAGTGGGGAGTGGAACAGGCAGACTGATCAAAACACAGTGCTGAGGGAGGGAGCAGTGGGGAGGCAGGAGAGGTCTGCCCTCCCTGTGGGTCCCCTCCCTGGCCAGGGACGGAACTCAGGCTGTGATGATAGTGCTGAGACTCAACTTCTAGGCCGTCAGAAAGGCCCCCCAAGAAAGCTTTATATTTTTTATGTTTTCTTTTGCTTTCATGTTGTACTTACTCATTTTAAGAGGAAAGTGTATACATATTTCATTAGCAGTACTCAAAGGCCAGGTGCTTTAGTAACCTCAGGGTTTGTTATTGTTCCTTCTTGTTGTTACCTTCTTCTTCTTTTTTTTTTTTTTTTTAAATACAGTTATGATCTTTTCCTTTAAACTTGCTGGATTTTTCCCAGAATTTCCAGGTTACTCAAACCTGGTCTCTGAGCTTGGCGGAAATAAGCCTCAGTGTTCATGTTTTAAAAACACCTAACCACCAAGAATCTTAAATAAGTTTTGTTCTCTTCAGCCCATAACTTACTCTCTTGAGCACACACTCAAGAACCCTGTCGAAATATAACATCTCCCAAGATCCACCACACTATGAAGCATCACAGCCACTGCAGCGTGAGTTCAATCCCCGGCCAGGGAGGGACCCACAGGGCACAGCAGACCTCTCCTGCCTCCCTGCTGCTCCCCTCAGCAGTGTGATTCAGTAGATCTGCCTGTTCTGCTCCCCACTCTGTCTCTGGTGAATTCTCTCACCTCCCATACCTCTGGCCTGCACCCCTGTTCTTCTATGCATAAATAAATAAATCTTAAAAAAAAAAATTCTCCTAAGATCCACCTCCAAGGAGCACTTGGCAGGACTGCAGAGGCCTGGCCCTGGCCAGTGGCATAGTCTATTTCAGAAAACAGAGCTCCTGGAATCCTGGAGATTTTCTAGAGGTGCTTTTGTTAGCACTTCCCAGAAGATCCCGGCCAGACACCCCTCACCCTTGTACCTTGTGCAACTCAGGTGGAAAATCCAACTTCTTCAAGTGTATGGCAAGGATGCTGTTAGCAGATAATGAGGAATTTAAGCAGTTTGAGTTAAATTTTGGTTTATTTCAGACCACAAGTTTGTAAAAGTAAAGGCTCAATGCTGAAAATAAATTGAAAAAATTTCTAAAAGAAGTTGACTTTTTTTTTTTTAAAGATGTATTTATTTATGCACACAAGATCTGGGGTACAGAACAGAGGTGTGGGAGGTGAGAGGATTCCCCAGAGACAGAGTGGGGAACAGAACAGGCAGATCTACTGAAACACACTGCTGAGGGGAGCAGCGGGAGGCAGGAGAGGTCTGCTGCGCCCTGTGGGTCCCCTCCCTGCCCAGGGGATTGAACTCATGCTGCAGTGGCTGCGAATGCTTAATGATGTGGTGCTTAACCCCTGTGCCACCAGTGAGGCCCCAAGGAATTGACTTGTTTATTGAAATATCACTGTAGCGCTATGAATCATCTTTGGGGAACCACTGTAGCTTCCATCTCCGACTGCCATCTATCTACCAATGCCACCGTAGGCATTTTTTACTACAAATGAAATACTCCTCAATTATCAGTATTTGTCGTTATCACTTATTGGTGAATGTATGGAGCAGCTTTTGCTGATAATATCTAGGCTTCTAGGGCCTCCCTGGTGGTGCAGCGGGTTGGGCAGCGCACTATGAAGCGGACCGCAACCGCTGCAGCACGAGTTCGATCCCTGCCGCCAACCAGGGAGGGGACCCACTTGGTGCAACAGACCTCTCCTGCCTCGTATTCTTCTCTCCTCAGCAGTGTATTTCAGTTGATCTGCCTGTTCTGCTCCCCACTCAGTCTCTGGTGAATCCTCTCACCTCCTGCGACTCTGGCCTGTACCCCAGTGCTTGTATGCATAAATAAATAAATCTTAAAAAAAATTATCTAGACTTCTAAACTTAGAACTTAGCCCTTTTACAACTTTCCGGCTGGGATGCTATAACTCACCAGCAAGCTCGCCAGGCTCAGCGCATGCCCTTGCAGGCGGGCTGCAAGGCACCGATGACTCCGGGCCCGAGGGAAGCAAGTGTGGCATCAGCACACGAACGAGGATGCAGCCACGCCAGGTACAGCTTGTTTTTCTCCCTAGAGCCACCAGCGTTCTGCCTCTTGCTTCTTTCCCTTTATCTCAGCTGATCTGCTCTGCAGTCGGAGAGCACGTCAGGCGCTGTTCTCCTTGCACCCGTGAGGGCACACTCTGAACCCCTCTAGGGTCCCCTTAACCTCTGCCGTGTTCTGGTTGTCTGTGCTCCTCTCACCTTCCCCCTCTGGCCATGCACCTGCTGGGATGTAGATCTAAGGACACGACCCCCCTGCCCTGCCGTCTGCTCGTGGGTCTCGGCCGGTCATCCCAGAGACTGCCGGTGCAAGAAGTCTGGCTCTGAACGGTGCAGGCGGGTCCCGGATGGAATCCCACAGCCCTCTTCTTTCCTTCTTTTCCTGCCCATTTTGGTGCATCTCCTCGCAACAGTTTCCTATAAACATCAAGGAGGTGGTGATCCATTGCTGGGGTGCAGTGTGTGTCTTGTTTAAAGTCTAGGGGGGCAAATGCCAGGTCAGAGTTTGTTCTGCAGGAAAGGGGACCTCTTGATCGAAGCACAGAACTGTGGGTGTCGCTGACGTCCATTGAGGGGAAGAGACACCAGCTGGGTCGTGCGGCAGGGAACATCAAGATTTGACACATTCTCTTATTTCTCATAGGAATGAGTCGATTTTTCACTTCGTGCTGTAAACATGAAAATCAAAACCAAGCAGAACTGAGACAATGTTCTGTGAACTTTTTTTCAAGATTTATTTATGCACACAAGAGCTGGGGTACAGGCCACACTGCTGTACTCACACTGCTGAGGGGAGCAGCGGGAGGCAGGAGAGGTCTGCTGCGCCCTGTGGGTCACTCCCTGGCCGGGGATCGACCTCGCACGGCAATGGCTGTGAGTGCTTCATAGTACTGCGCTCAACCCCTTGTGCCACCAGGGAGGCCCTTGTTCTGTGAACTTTGATGCACTCTGGAAATGGCTCGCCAGCGTTGGCAACAACGGGTCAGAAACATTAACACTCGGCCTCTGTACCACGTTCTTACTTATAGGCCGGACTTATCCTTGCTAGAGAGAAAGCTGAGGCCAGAGGGGCCACCCTGTTATGCAAGGTCGAGATCGATGCCGTAGCCACGTCTCTGACTCCATGTCCTGAGCTGAGCCCATGCCACCTTCTTTCTGCAGGAGAATCTGGTCGTCACAGAAACGAGGTAGCAACCTGAGCTGGAGCTTCAGTTGCTGTCTTCCTCTCCAGCCCCAGTACGTTCTTTCAGAAGACGCTCTTCTGGCCCAGGCTCCGAGTCCCTTCCCCTGTTGAGTGCGTTCACACACAGCCTGGAACACGGCACAGGTGTGGGCTCCTGCCTGCCCCGCCTTCGCCTTCCCACAGAGCCGGCAGGGTTCCACGCCGTGGGGGTGGGAAGGATCTCCTCGCCACCTGAGACGGGGCAGGCCGCTGCCACATCGTCACCCTGTGATGCCGTGACACCAGGGCAGGGGACAGAGTCTCCGGGCTCGTTGGTCACCCTAATCCCTCCTCCTGGAATTGCTCATTGGCTCAGGCATTCTGCAGACCTGACAATTTAGCAAGGTTTATTAGAGGCAGTGGTGAGTAACACCGATTGATTGGGGGTCTTCTCTGTTCAACACTCACATTAGTAATAGTAATTGTAGCGTCCCGGGCACTCGCTGTGTGTGTGGGCTGACTCTCATAAACGGCACAGTAACTCCAGGTGCTGTGATTATTTTGTAGATAAGAAAACAAGCGGCTCAAGGATCTTGCTGGGGTTTATGCAAGAGGGTGACTGGCAATCCAGATGTTTCACCCCCAGCCACAGCTGTAAGCAAAGAGCTCATTGGGAAGGATAGTGGCCCAGATATAGCTACCCCTCAGGCCAAGTGTGGTGGTTGAATTGTGTCCCCCAAAATGGTAAATGAAGTCCTACTCCTCAGTGCCCCTAATTAATGACCTTACTTGAAAATAAGGGCAGCACACAGATGAGTTAAGGGAAGATGAGATCAGACTGAAGTCAGGCGAAGGCTTAACCAGATATGACTTCATCTTCCTTATAAGAAGAGAGAGGAAGAGAGAAGGTGGCTTTGTGATGACGAGGCAGAGGCTGCAGGGATGGGGCCACCAGCCAAGGACAGCCTGGGGCGGCCAGAAGCTGGAAGAGGCAGGAGCCTCCCCTGCAGGCTGCGGGGGGGTGGGGTGGGGGGTGGGGGGGTGGGGGGGGAGAGCCTGGCTCAAGAGGCCTTGATTCAGCCTCCCGTCTCTGAGACAAGACAATAAGGCTTTGTTGCCTTAAACCACTAGGCTTGTCACCCTTTGTTAGGGGAGCCCCAGGAAACGAACCTGTGAGGTAACTGGAGAGATTTTCAAGAGAGGTTTGCAGCAAGGACCCTAGGAGCTGGGGGATGCGCTAAAACGGCTGGGGAGACTGCACAGAGAAGGGGGGCTTGCTGCCTGCACTTACTCCCGAAGGAGAAGCAGGGTCGGGGAGCGAAGAGGTGAGGCCCGGGGCTGAGGAGGGCCCCTGGTGGTGGGGGGCACAGGCTGAGGCACAGGCTGAGGGTGGGGCTGGGCCTGTAGCGACCCAGCAGTGCCCGCACCCCCTCCTCCATGAGCCATTTTCCCCGAGGCCCAAGCTGTCTGTCCCCCTGGCCCAAGGTCCTTCTTTTCGCAGAGCAGGGCTTCCTCGGCCAGACAGGACGGCGAGAAGCCACCAGCTCACCCTCCGCCTGCTCCCGGAGCCATGCGCTGCTGGGTCTGGTCTCAGTATTCACTGCGGGGCCCTCGGGTGGCACCCGGGCCCTCGTTGGACCGGCCCCCTCCCACCCTGCCCCCCGGCTGAGCTCCGCACACCAGCCTGCCAGCTGTGCCCCTGCCCGGCCCTGGGGACCGCCGGGTTCCGGGCCAGCTCTGGGCGGCTGCAGCAGGCCCCGGCGGAGCTGCTGCCCCCAGGCCTGTGAGCAGGATGCGTTCCCGCCGCAGCCCCTGCTGCATGTCCAGGCCCACCTGGAACGTGCTCAGCAGAAGCTGCGTCCGGCAGGGAGAGGCCGCGTGGGCCTGAGGCCGGGTGGAGGGCAGCAAGCGGGCAGTACGTGGTCTTGGTCGGGTGCAGGGGGCGGGCCTCCAGGAGCTGAGCAGGGGGGGCCTTGGGTCAGTGCCGGCTGGGCGCCCCCACCCCATCCGCTTGGAGACATCTGTTCCCACCTCTGAGAGCAGCTGGCCAGAGCCCCTGGGGTGGGGGACTTGGCGCTTGCTGGGACCTGCACCCAGGAAATGGGAAGAAGGGGCCTCACTCCAGACTCGAATTCCTTAGAGGTGGAACGGAAAGAACCAGGCGCCCCCGGTTCTCAGGAATCAGGGGACTCCGAGTGGGGCTGCCTGGCGGGCGCACAGGGCAGGACATAAAGTGATCGGGCAGCTGGCGCCCGGCGGGAGGCCCGCCCTGGGAGGCAGGCTCGGCCAGACGCTCGCGAAGACAGGACGGTGACTTGCGCGGATGTGGCTGAGGCAGGGACAAGCAGAACCTGGGGCGCGCCGGGCGCTGACCGCCGGGGCGTCGGCCACACTGGCCCTCGGCTCGGGCGCGAGGCTCTCCTGGACCCGGTGTTTCAAGCGGCAGGAGAACGCTGAGCAGCTCTGAGCCCCCGAGTCGGCCGTGGGGTGCGGGCGGGGAGGCGTGGCCTGTGCGCCGCTGGCCGCTATTGCAGCCCTGAAGAGAGCCCATTTCCCGAGCCCGCGTGGACGTGGACAGTGAGATGCGCCGGAGGGAGACAAGGCTGACGGTTGCTGTTTGTAGGAGACTGGCAGACGGCAACGGAGCAGCAGAACCGAGCGCACAGGCCCTGAGTTTGACTGCAGAGCCGGGGCTCCTGGAGGGGAGTGGGGGAGGGACCCAGGCAGGAGGGGCGCAATGACCGAAGTGAAGAGAAGTGAAGATCGTGGGGCCTTGGTGGTGGGGTGGTGCGGAAACACATTGGTACAGGCGGACCCTGGACCCCCAAAACATCCAGTGTCGTAAATCAGCGTTACCGCCATAATTGTTTTTTTTTTTTTTTAAAAGAAGGAGTGAAAAGCGCCATTGAGGCTGGGGAAACAGCAGTGAGGGGGGCTGGGAAGAAGAGCTGAGGTCAGACTAGGGGGTGCGGGTGGGAGGAGGGTGAGTCACACTCTGTAGCCAGAGGGAGCGGGTGCCCTCCCGCCCATCTGACCTCCGCGGGCAGGGGCCTTGGCAAGCGGGTCCTCCCGCCGCCCCTGCAGGGGAGGGCATGGAGGAGGCGTCTGCCCCCAGGCCCCCCCACCGCGGGCAAGCCAGGCCGGTCCTCCTGCCTGACCAGTGCGCGCGTTCAGCTTCCCAGGGCTCTGCTAAGCATGGCCAGAGCAATCTAAGTGAGCAGAAACGCAGCGCGGCTTTGGCTGCTATAACGAAGTGCTCAGCCTTCACGGAGCCCCGCGGGCCACGGCGAAAGGAGCATGTGAAAGGCCAAATACGCGAGAGCGGGGCTCAGCCCATTGGGGCGTCTCCCAGAGTCCTCTGGTTGTAATGGAGCCTCAGGAAGACCCAGGTTGGAAAGGAGTGACGTCGTTTTTGCAGTGTGGGGTTTGGAGAGCGGGCTCTGGGGTTCCCTCTGGGAAAGGTTTCCCCAGGGCCCCTGTTCAGCAGCAGCGGCGAGTTCCCCGGGCGAGTTTCTCCAGGAGGCAGAGACGTTGGTCATTTTAAAGAGTGGGTTTATTAGGGGAAGGGGCAGAAGAGTTCAGGACCCTTGCAGAGACACAAGCCGCAGGAGGAGCCGCCCCAAGGACAGGCCTGTTGAGAGAGGCTGCATGGCTGCAGGCGGCGGCCTTGAGGGGAGCGGCCTCCACTGAGGGGGTCAGTGAGGAGAAGCCCGGCAGGTGCAGGTCGTGGGCAGGCAGGAGGCCGCTGCCCTGCGAAGGAGAGAGCCGAGGAGAAGCAGCCGCACAGTCACGGGCGGGCAGGAGGCGGCTGCCCCGAGCCGGTGCAGAGGCTGCTCTGACACAGCCCTCTCTTTGGGGCTCACCCCTTCCTGGCGTGGCTTGCCGGGTGACTTTCGCGAGCCGTGTAGACTTTTTCCGATGGGCTCCGGAGATTCTGGAGATGGCGCTCACTCTGTCTTTGCTTTTGGCCGGGCGGTCACGGCTTCCAGCAGTCACTGGCGCCGAGGGTCTCTGTTTAAGTAGTTGAGTTAAGACTGGGAGCCCCTCCACCCGCCTCCTGTGTGAGCCCGCTCTCTGGCTTACGGCACCTCCTTTCCAGTTTTTCTGCCCTTTTCCCCCATCAAGAGGAGAAGGAGGGGTTAGCCCTGCACTGACCTTGCCGCTGCGAAGCCACAGCCAGGGTGTGGCGGAGCAAAGGGGCAGAACGGGGACATGGTGGCCTCTCCAGAGACTCCGGCCGCAGGAAGGTGACCCGCGAAGCAGAGGAGAGGCTGCCTCATGAAGTGACTGAGCTGGAAACCTGCCCCTCGAAAGGCGAAAAACAACATGGCACCCCCACTTCTGTGCACGTCGGGGGGGCTCCTTTTCCATAGGGACGACCTACAAGCATGAGGTTAAATTAAAAAAGTAACAGAAAGTGAAGGAGAGTGTTTTTGTTTTTTCTGCAACAGAAAGAAAAGAACATGCTTCTAAAATGAAATGTTAAGAACACGAAATTACAAGGCAAAAAACCCGATGAGTTTGATTACAAAGAACAGCACGGACAAAATGAATCCAGCTGATGGAGATGTTTGCAATGTCAAAAACTGACAAGTGCTGGAAAACAGAGGAAACTCTTGCAAACATCCAGAAACAAAAATACAGGCCAACCAATGGAACAATTTCCAAATAAGGATATCTGGAAGGTCTGCCAGCTCAGCAGAGACATCCAACACGCCAGTGACCAGAGCAAAACAGTAGTGGGGGTCTGTGGTGGTCGGGGCACAAAGGAGGTGGGTTGTCACAGCAGGGAGAGGGGCACCTCAGAACCCCCAAACCTGCCCACTCTAAGTAGGTTCTGCCACCTGCCACATCACGATAAAACGTCAAGACCTTTAATGGAAAGGAACATCAATACAACTAGGGACCAATCCAGAAAAGACACAGAACACAGTTCCTAAATCAAGCACCCGAAGTTACCATCCCCTCGTGGGTGAAAGTCCAGCCAAATGGGATCGGCCCGAAGCAAGGCCCGAAAGCTGCCGCAGACTAATGTGCCTTCCTGCGGGGACCCATAGAACAGGGTCAGGAAGAGTCGGGCCAGTGTGGGAGGAAAAGAGCAAAATCAAAATCAAGATAAAAGCTGGGCCTCCCTGGTGGCACAGCGGGTGAGCACCGCACTGTGAAGCATCCACGGCACAGCAACTCAAGTTTGATCCCCGGCCAGGGCGGGACCCACAGAGCGCAGCAGACCTCTCCTGTCTCCCGCTGCTCCCCTCAGCAGTGTGCTTCAACAGATCCTCCTGTTCTGCTCTGCGCTCTGTCTCTGGTGGAGCCTCTCACCTCCCATAACTCTGGCCTGTGCCCCGGCTCTTGTATGCAGTTTTCATTCCTCATGGCAGCATCCCTGGAGAAGGAGATTCGTGGCCCTGAAGTGAGGCCCACGCCTGCAGTGGGTGCGGGCAGCCCTGGGCCGGGGAGGTGAAGGGCTTCCTGCGGCCGCTCTCCGGGCCCAGCTCTGAAACTGAGAAAAGCCCCGAAGGATGCTTGCTTGCTGGTCCAGGCACTGCTGGGTCGGCGGCCAGACCTGAGAGCAAGTGGACATGCCCGGGTGGATGGGCGGGGGAGAGGCCGTACTGGCGAGAGGCGCCCACGCCACAGCATCTCCCATGTGGGCCCGGACAGGGCAACCTCGCTCTGGCGGTGGTCTGGCCCCAGCAGGAGGGGGAGCTCGGCCTCGCCCCTGGGCTCTCCTCCAAACCACCACCTCTGGGAGGCTCCCGGGCCTGCCCTGGTGCCCCCTCACAGACAAGCGAACAGCCCGCAGGGACAGGAACTTCCTCACTGCAAGTCCAAGAACACCGCGACCAAGTGTTGGCGCAAAGCGAAGGGGGAACCCCAGGTTCTAGGGGTTCACAGAGCCCAGCTTCTCAACTGCTACTTTCACCCCTGCCCGCCAGTTAGCATCCCCCGTGTCTGGGAGGCAGAGGGTCCCACCCAGGTCATGGGGACTTCTAGGTCGTGGGGGATGCGCTGCTTTTTCTTTGGTAAAAATAATTTGAAAGGGAAAGCCAGATGTGCGCCAATGCCTCAGGTTCGTGGGGGCCCGGAGAGGAGCCAGGGCCCTTGCAGGGGCAGCTGCCCGGCACGGAGGCTGCCCAGCGCCAGGCAGTGCTCTCGGTCTCTCTGTGGACCTGGGAGCAGTCTCCCCAAGGCGAGGAGTGTCAGCGCAATGTGTGTGAGTCGCTGCTAGACACAGAACAGGTGCGCTGGGCCTCCCTGGCGGCGCAGTGGTTAAGCAGCGCACTGTGAAGCAAACCGCAGCCACTTCAGCGCGAGTTCGATCCCTGCTGCCGGCCAGGGAGGGACCCACAGCCAGCCTCGCCTGCTGCTCCCCTTAGCAGTGTGCTTTAGTCAGTCTGCCTGTTCTATTCCCCACTCTGTCTGGTGAATCCTCTCACCTCCCACGACTCTGGCCTGTACCCCAGCTCTTGTATGCATAAATAAATAAATAAATATTAAAAAAAAAGAAACAGGTGCGCTGGCAAGGGGGCGTGCGGGGAGCTGGAAGGCGCTCTGGGCTGCTGTCTCTGCCCACGAGAGAGACCAGGCCGGCGGGCTGGCACACAACTGCGGCCAGCTGGCGCCGGGCACTCAGCACAGAGCCAGGATCTCTTCCCGGGCCTGGTGTCCACGCCACACAGGGCACCCCTTTCCTCGAATGCCCCTTAGGTCAAGGCAGTGTCCAGGCAGAGTGTGGCCGCGAGGGCTGTCCTTACAGAGCGGCGGACACATGGCCGGGGGCCAGGGCAGCACTTTATACTCGGTCCAGACCCAAAGGGGCAGTCCCAGCCTGCAGCACTGCCCGCAGCGCAAGGGCAGACTCGGGAGCTGGGGTGGGGCACCCCCAGACAGTGGCTCAGCCCTGCACACAGAAGACAAGGTGCCCGTGTGCCTGCGGCTGACGTGTTCTCTGTGGCCGGAGTGTTCTGGAACTCACTGCCAACATTTAGGAACTGGTAATTTCGTGTTAAAATCGGGATCGCAGGCTGCTCTTGAGTGTTAGACGTGGGGCAGCCGGGGCCGGCCTCCAGCGTGGCAGCGTCATCGGTGGAAGCTTCTAGATGCTTTGCCCTGTGGTGGCCGCTGCTTCTGCAGTCTGACTGCGGTGGCACAAGACGCGCATCCACAGCTGTGACTGGGGTGCAGCGACTGGCCGGCTGCGGCCTGCAGCTGCCCGGGCCCACTGCCCAGCCGCCGCTGCGTTCCTGAGTCAAACCGAGGGGGTCGCCTGAGGACCCAGTCTGAGAAGGTGCTGGAGACAGCCTGGCCCAGTGACAATACTGATTTCATCAACATTCATGGAACTCTGCTACACCCCAGGCAGCTCGAGGTCAGAGTTCTAATTAAGTGTGAACGTCAGGGGTTCAGCCGTGTGGTCCCCTTGCCCTGCCTGTGGCCCTTCGCCCGACAAGGGGTAGGGGCTCAAGAAATATTGTCCAAGGAAGAATGTGGTCGGGTCTCAGCCTGAAGCATCGCTCACGACGTTCGGGAGACCTGAGGTCGTCCCGGCCGAGTCCTCTTGATGTTCGGTGAGCTCTGCCTGGGCCCTCACTCGTCAGTCAGCTGCCAGCCGTCTGTCCCGCCTGTTACCAAATGGCCTTTTTTCCTTTAAGTGTCGCTTCTCCAGCTTACGTGACAAATCTCTGGGAGCCGGGCTTGCCAGTACTCAGTGAGATTCTGTAGTCAGCCTGCGATCCCGATTTTAACACGAAATTACCAGTTCCTAAATGTTGGCAGTGAGTTCCAGAACACTCCGGCCACAGAGAACACGTCAGCCGCAGGCACACGGGCACCTTGTCTTCTGTGTGCAGGGCTGAGCCACTGTCTGGGGGTGCCCCACCCCAGCTCCCGAGTGCAGAGAACACGCTGGATTCTGAGGTCAGTTCAGCCCGAGAAAATGTTAACTGAAGGCCTCCCTGGTGGTGCAGTGGGTTAAGCAACACACTATGAAGCAAACCACGGCCACTGCAGCACGAGTTCAATCCCTGCCTCTGGCCAGGGAGGGGACCCACATAGTGTGGCATACCTCTCCTGCCTCGCCCACTGCTCCCCTCAGCAGTGTATTTCGGTCAGTCTGCCTGTTCTGCTCCCCACTCTGTCTCTGGTAAGTCCTCTCTGCACCTCTGGCCCGCACCCCAGCTCTTGTGTGCATAAATAAATAAATCTTTAAAAGAAAAAAAATGTTAACTGAGCTCCTGCTACGTGCACGAGTCTAGGTCATTCAGCGGCCGGCAGGCTGGCCCAGTCCGAGGACATAGCCGGCAATAAAAGCTAAAACCATCACTGCTGCACTGGGCGCTCTCAGCACAAACTGCTTTATTTCTTTTTTAAGATTTAATTTTATTTGTTTATGCACACAAGAACTGGGGTGCGGGCCAGAGGTGCAGAGAGGACTTACCAGAGATAGAGCGGGGAGCAGAACAGGCAGATGGACTGAAGTACACTGCTGAGGGGAGCAGCGGGGAGACAGGAGAGGTCTGCTGCGCCCTTTGGGTCCCTCCCTGGCCGGGGATCAAACTCATGCCGCAGTGACTGTGGATGGCTTCATGGTGTTGAGACTTAACCCCTTGGGCCACCAGGGAGGCCCACAAACTGCTTTATTAAGTTAGCTTTTATTTTTTTAAAAAAGGGAAGAAAAGGAAGAAAAAGTCATGGTAATTATTCAGTGCTTATTATTTCTATTCTATTGCAACCACATATAGAATTAATAACACTTTGCTCATGGGGCAAGGGGCTGGTTTTGATGTCGTTTTTGAGTGAGTGGGTTTGGAGAGCGGGTTCTTGGGGTCACCCTGGGAAAGGTTTCCTCAGAACCCCCTGTTCAGCAGCAGCGGCGAGTTCCCGGGCGAGTTTCTCCACGAGACAGAGACGTTGGTCATTTTAAAGAGTGGGTTTATTAGGGGAAGGGGCAGAAGAGTTCAGGACCCTTGCAGAGACACAAGCCGCAGGAGGAGCTGCCCGAAGGACAGGCCTGCTGAGAGAGGCTGCGTGGCTGCAGGCGGCGGCCTTGAGGGGAGCAGCCCTCAAGCAGCCCTCACCGGGAGGTCTGCGAAAAGAAGCCCCGCCTGGTGCTGGCCAGGGGCAGGCAGGAGGCCGCTGCCCCTCAGAGGAGAGAGCTGGTGGCAAGAAGCAGCTGCGTGGACACAGGTGGGCAGAGGGACGGCTGCCCGTTGTGGGCAACTCCAGGTTGTTACCATCTTTTGGAGGCTCATCTCTGTGGTGGGGGTTTGTTCCTTCGCCCTCGTGTTTGTGCTCTTGACCGCCCTGCAGCATCTGAGCCCTCTCTGGACATTGTGTTTCTTCATCTGGTGCTGACCCCTAAGGGTCTTGGTTACTGCTAATCCCTTCTACCCCTGCCTCCTGTGTGGCACATATGCTTGACCTTGTGGTGTCCCCTCTAGTCTTTATCCTCCATCAGTTTCACGCTGGAGGGTTTTCTCTTCACATAAAACGTGCGCCCAGGCATGATGGAGATAAAGCGACTTTAGAACAGGGGACAGTTAGTGGTTTATTTTTCTCTCTTAAAAACCTGAAGCTGATAAGATAAAATATTATTGTTTTAGGGCAATCCTAATATAAATGGGTTCCCCTCACTGGGTCCTCCACCCGCGCGCTCAGAAGACTTTTATAACAAGTCCCAACTTCAGGCACACGTGACAAAAGTTATTAACAGGTTTTATTTTACGAAAGAAGGGGAATAAAATAGTAATAACAACGAGGGAAAGAGAGGGATACAAATCCACAAATATCCTAGCAGATCTTCTAAGCAATGGCGCGTTGAGAGCTGGCTCCAAGTCGAGAGAGATGGCTCCCAAAGAAGAGAAATGGCTCCCAAGGAAGAGAGAGCCCCAGGTTCACCTCTGGCTTTAATGCCAGCCTGGCTGCTGAACTCCACCCTCAGGTCCCAGCGATCTACTCTTCAATAATCATATTATCGGATTTGTGGTTCTGGAACACTGATGGTCTGGAGTGGGGGTTGGAGTCCACACACCCATAATCCCATTCAGGACTACCTTTTCCCCTAACATTATCAATTGTTAAATCTGGAGAGTGGGCACATGGCTATCTGCTGAATTATTGTATGAAGATGCAAGCATTTTGCAATCGTTTTAAGTTACAAAATACCGAGTTTTCCGATAGTGTTAGGGGAAAAGGTAGTCCCAAATAAATTATGAGTGCGTAAACTCCAACCCCCACTCCAAACCATCAGTGTTCCAAAACCACAAATCCAATAAAATAATTATCAAAAAGTAGATCACTGGGACCTAAAAGTAAAGTTAAGCAGCCAAGTTAGCTATAAAACCAAAAGTAAGACTGGGACTCGCTCTCTTACTAAAAAGCCAAACCCCTTCCTTCAAAAAACATCTCTCTTCCTTCAAAGCCATCTCATTCAACTTAAAGCCAACTCTCAACGCACCATTGCTTAAATCTGGTAAGGTATTTGTAAATTTATATCCCTCTCTTCTTCCCCTAGTATTATTACTATTTTATTCCCTTTCTTTCATAAAATAAAACCTATTAATAACTTTTACCACGTGTACCTAAAGTTAAAACTTTTTAAAAATCTTTTAAACGCGCGGGTGAAAAAAAACAATAAAAAAAACCCTTTTTATATTAAAGTTGCCCTGTAACAATAGCACAGAGCAGACGTGCTTCAGCTCCGTCCCCGAGAGCGTGGCCAGCCCGCTCGTGGGTCCAGGCCCTGGGCCCTGCCTGCGCCCTGGTCCCCTGGGCAGCCCCAGCCAGCCCTGCATGGCTGCCCTTTGGACTCGGGGGAGCTCGGGCTCCCGCTGCCAGGCGTCACGAACCACCGTCGGTGTCTGCTCATGGCAGCCTCCGTCCTCACGGCGTGCCCAGGAGATGCCAAGTCACCCGACAGACCCCAACCAACACTGGCCCCACGCACTGTAAGCGAAACCTGGGAGAGTCTAAGTAGATGGAGTCCTCCTCCTCCTCCTCCTTTACACTTCCCTGCTGTCTGTTCCGCTGTCTCCGTTTCCGCTGCTCCGGACAGCTGGGGCTGCTAGCTGGCAGACTCTGGGTAGGCGCGGCGTCGGGGTCGCAGACAGCAGCGCGGCAAAGCGGAAGGAGAGCGCACCGAGCGCGCTGGCTTCGGCACACAAGCAGGGTCCGTGTGTCCAGGGCACTTACTGGACACGGCAGGTGCCGGGCGCTGCGTGGGCCGCAGAGGGCACAGCGCGAGGACGGGCCGGGGCGTCAGCTCTTGCGGGGTAGAGAAATAAGGACACGGGGGGAGGTCGTCTTGGAGCCAGTGGGTTTGGAGAGCGGGTTCTTGGGGTCACCCTGAGAAAGGCTTCACCAGAGGTCCTGCTCAGCAGCAGCGGTGAGTTCCCCCACAAGGCAGAGAGCGGGTTATATTTAAAGAGCAGGTTTATTAGCCGAAGGGACAGCAAAGCAAAGCAAAGCGCACTGCACAGACACAAGCAGGCAGGAGGAGCTGCCCCAGTGCTGGGGAGCGGCTGTCTCTGTGGGCGGGTGGCTCATTCCCCAAACTCCAGGTCTGCACCTCAGGTCTGAGCTCCGACACTCCCTGCCGCGTCCGATCCGATCCCTCTGGGTGCTACAAGTCTGGTCGGGCGTCGAGAACTAAGGCTCTTGGTTTCTACGACTGACCGATGGTTTGTGCGTTCATGCCAAGCTCTGCCCCACCTCCTGTGTGGTGCAGGTTCTCCTCTGTTCCTCATCCTCCATCAGAAGGAGCAAGAGGACACCAGAGCGGGGGGGGGGGGGGGGCNAAGCTCTGCCCCACCTCCTGTGTGGTGCAGGTTCTCCTCTGTTCCTCATCCTCCATCAGAAGGAGCAAGAGGACACCAGAGCGGGGGGTGGGGGGGGGCAGGGGCTGGGAGATGCTCTCCTGGGGAAGGCCCAAGAGAACAGGCCAGGTTGGCAGGTGTGGGGGAAGTGCCTTCCAGACAGAGGCAACCTCCGGTGTGGGGCCTGAGGCAGGAGAGCTGGGCCAGAGCAGAGCCAGGGCCTGAGCGCAGCCGAGCTGCAGCTGAAGAAGCGGGGGGAGCAGAGCACGCAGGGCCGAGGAGGGGCTGGGTCCTGGTCTAAAACCGCTGCAGGGAGCCACAAGCTGACCGTGTAGAAACGAGGCCGCAAGACCTGCCAGGCTGGACGCCCAGGGATGGAGGGTGGGATGGGGTCGAGGGAAGGAGGAATCAAGGGTGGCTTGGGGTGCAGAGCCACGCAGGCTGCTGGGTGCTGCTGCTGAGAAGACACGGTGGGGGTAGTTTCCAAAACTCACGAGTACCACAGAGGGCAAGACACCGTTACCAGGCGAGAAAAGAGACAGAGCGGGGGGGGGGGGGGGGGGGGGGGNGGCAGAGCAGGCGGGGCCACTGAAATGCACTGCTGCTGGAGCCGAGGGAGGCAGGAGAGGTCTGCTGCGCCTGTGGGTCCCCCCTGGTGGGGATGGAGCTCAGGCCGTAGCGGTGAGAGCACCGGGACTTGTCCCAGAGGCCACCAGGAGGGCACTACACCCAGCCGTTCTACAGAAAGTAAGCAAACAGACAGACACAGATGACCGCAGCGGTCAGGGAGGCGAAGAAAGCAGTGTCGGAGGCCAGTCACAGCCGCACGCCAACCGCACGCCCCGCCAGCGGGCTCCTTGCTCCCAGGAGGGGAAAGCCCCGACAGCCATTTCTAGGTGGCCGCAGTCGGTCACACCGTGGGGGTCCTGTGCGTCGGCCCCCACCCTGTAAGCACCGCTGGCCCCCCAAGGGGCCCAAAGGAACGTTAATCACGCCAGGAATCACCGAGTCAGCTGACTCTCCGGGATTCCCTCTTTATCCATCACCTCTGCACCGACGACACTTTATTCTGAGTCCTGATGTTATGGGGAGGGCGTCCTGCATGGATGACACAGAGGGGGTGTGGACTCCAGCCCCCACGCCAGACCACCGGTGCTCCAGGACCACAGGTCCGATAAGATGGTCAGCGAAGAGCGGATCACCGGGGCCTGAGGGTGGAGTGGGGCAGCCGGGCTGGCTGTAAGACCAGAGAGGTGCGCCTTGGGCTCGCTCTGCCTCTGGGGCCATCTCCCTGGACTCGGTGCCAGCTGTCAACGTGCCATTGCTCGGAAGATCTGGTAGGATATTTGTGGATTTGTACCCCTCTCTTTCCCTCGTTGTTATTACTATTTTATTCCCCTTCTTTCGTAAAATAAAACCCGTTACTAACTTGTCACGTGTACCTGATGTTGGACTTGTTATAAAAGTCTTCTGAGCGCTCGGGTGAGGACCCAGTGAGGGAGACCCATTTTATGCGAGGGTTGCCCTGGAACACTGAGACCCAGGAGAAGGCGTCCAGGGCATCCCTGACATAAAATGGGTTTGCCTGGTGGGTCCTCACTGCGCCCTCGAAAAGTACTTAGTAGGCTTCCACTGCAGGTGCACACGACAAAGGTTGGTAAAAGGTTTTATTTATAAAAGACGGGGAAATAAAGTAACGAATAACACAGGAGAAGAGAGAAGACAAATCCGTAAATTGTTTTGCCAGTTGCTCCAGCTGGAACCCCACAGCACGCTGAGAGCTGGCTGCAAAGCGAGAGCCCCCAAGGCCCACGTGTCTGGTTTCACGCCCAGCCCGGCTGCTTCTCCACTCAGGCCCAGTGAGCCACTCTTCCTGATGACCTTATAGGGTCTGTAGCTTTGGGATATCATTGGTCTGGGGTGGGGGTTGTGTTACAGGGCAACTTTAACATAAAATGGGTTTTTGACTGGGTCTTTACCCGTGCGCTTAGAAGACTTTTATAATAAGCCTTAACTTCAGGCACACGCAACAAAAGTTACTAAAGGATTTTTATTTTACAAAAGAAGGGGAATAAAGTAGAACTAACACCAAGGGAAGGGAAGGATAGAAATCCATAAATATTTTACTAGATTTTCTGAGCTGGAATGCAACAGCGCGTTGAGAGCTGGCGCCGAGTCCAGGGAGATGGCCCCAGAGGCAGAGCAAGCCCAAGGCGCACCTCTCTGGTCTTACAGCCAGCCTGGCTGCCCCACTCCACCCTCAGGCCCCGGTGATCCGCTCTTCGCTGACCATCTTATCGGATCTGTGGTTCTGGAGCACCGGTGGTCTGGCGTGGGGGCTGGAGTCCACACCCCCCTCTGTGTCATCCATCCAGGACGCCCTCCCCTAACAGTTAAGAGTCTGTAAACGTATTTGTCTAATTTCTTCGGGACGACCTTTCCCCCAGCATAAGGCACAAAGGATGCTTTCAAGGTCCCTGTGGACCCCCGCGCTGAACACCGTCCTGCCGCAGCTTCCTGCCGCCTGCTCCCTGCCCTCCGGACGTCCCCGCGGGGAGGTCCCCCCAAGGTTACGATCCTGGAAACAACCCACAGCCTTGACGTGTCTGCACGTCCCCCTCCGGCCTGGGGACTGCTCCCGGAAGGGCCGGGCGAGGCCGTCGTGCTATCTGGGAGCACTTCTTATTGGCTGAGATTAGCTGGCACCAGTGTGGAGACAGGCTTGCAGGTGATCTGACAGGAGGCTGTGCACTGGGCCCGGGTGTCTGCCCAGCTCCAGCCCCCCGCATCTGAGGCTCCCTGACTCGCGTGGTGTAACCTTGCCTGGACCGCTGTCCATCCATCAGTGGGCCTTTCATCTGCTCCAGCGGGCGGAGGACTGGCCTCCTCTAGCTGGAAAAAAAAGAAAGGAAATCCTGACCCCAAGAGCAGTGGTCAAGGTCAACAGCTAGAAGGAAGCCGAGCAGGGGTGGCCCCAGGACAGGACGGCAGGCCCTCACACCCCCATGGGGCACTGATTACCTCCAGAATAAGCCACGACCTTCACTCCACATGGGGAGCAGCTTGACAGCACTGGGATGGAGGCCGAGGGCAGGGCCCTGGCTTTGTCCTCCCTAAGTGGGCCCCACCTGCTGAGGGGTCCTCGACGTCCTTGTTTGTCAGCCTTACCTGCAGGACGTGCTAAGGAACATCCTGGGGTCCTCCCACGACCCTGGGGGTCTCATGCTATACCTGGGCTTCAGCCCCGCGGCCGTCCTGTGCAATTCTCAGAGGTCCCACTGGCTCAGCCTTCTGGTGTGCCCAGGGCCAGGCGGGAGGGTAGGACATGGGGCTTAGATTCCAGAATTAGGAGAATAAAGGTCACCCGTGGAAGCCCTCTGACAGCACCCACGAGGCCCCTGGAGCGCTGTGGCAGGCGGGGATGCCCGCGCCAGCCCTCGAGGGATGCAGCACAGCCAGCGGCTCGGCGGGGCAGCCTTGGTGCGAGGGGAGCTGAGCCAGAGAGTTGGAGCTCCCATGCTTGGCTCGGGGACACGGGGACACAGGACACCGGGCGCCATGTCGCTGTCCCCACGCCGTGGTGAAGGTCGAGGGCCCTGCCCCAGGCTGCGCGCCGGGACCGACATTCAGCCCGGAGTCCGCTGGCCCCGCCGAGGCCCAAGGCAGCTGCGCTTTTACCAGCCGCCACACACAGCCCAGGTCTTTTTCGCCACCCCCCAAGGGGAGAGTGCAGAAACGGCCCCGGAGTCCCGGACCACCGCTAACTTACACACGCAGCTTAGAAGACGGTCTGCCACACAGGGAAGATACGATAAAGCCGGAGCGTGCCCTAGCAGCTGGGCTGGAGACCAGACGGCTCCAAGGCTCCAGGCAGACTCCACGGAGATGGGGGGCAGGGCCCAAGATGGGGGGCACGGGCGACACATCCAACTTGAACCTGATCACTGCAGGCTGTTTAACTATCTTTCAAGCTTTCCGTCCCACCACCAGCTAGTTACCTTCACGTCTTCATTTTAATAAAGTCTTCCAGAGGAAAGAGATGTGCCAGGGTAGAGGGCCTCTCAGACGGCCTGGAACTCTGACGTGCACAGCCTCGGGGTCTCAGGAGTGGCCCAACAACGACCAGGACGATGGATAGGTGGGCCCAGGTCAGGCGGGCAGTCTGCCTGCGCGCTATCATTTAACCCCTACCAGTGCGGGGAGGGGCTGCCATGGGGTCTCCACAGCACCAACCGAAACCGAGTCTTAGGCTTTGATGCTCTGCCCAAAGGCACTGGATCTTCTCTGTACCAAGACAGACTTCTGTGGTTCCTCTGTCAGGCACTGTCCTAGACCCCCGACATGCCCTAACTCCATCAATCCTCATCACGCCATAGGAGACAGGTGCCGGGGCCCTGCGTGGCACAGAGGGGCCGCTAAAGCGCAGAGCACTGGGAGTCAACCGTGCGGGGAGCTCTGAAGCCCGCCCAGATCACCTTGCCCATCCCAGGCTCCTGGCCTCAGCCCCCCAAGTGTCTGATCTCGCCGCTTTGGGCAGCACCCTGGCCTTTTCACTGCCGCTGATGCCGTGTGTCTGCGCAGCTTCAACAATCCTGAAGGCCGCCAAGGTGCCTGTTTTCAGAAACTCCGCCAGAGCCACTGGCCAGAAATGTCTAAACTTCCTAGAACTTCTCTCGACGGAGATTTTTGCTAGTTATGCGCGGGCCAGGTCGACAGCGGCCGTTTTAACGAGAGCGGCCCGGCGTTCTCTGGGCTTGTTCTTGGCGGCCCGAAGCAGGCGCAGGTCTGGGCGGCCGCGTGCACGGACACCCCAGGCGGGTAGGGCGCGGGGCCTGCGCTCCGGAGCCGCCCGCCCGAGGCGCCGGGACGAGAGTGACCCAGGCGGGCAGCCCCACCCCCGGCGGCCGGCACCTGCCGGCGGCCGCTTGCTCCTCGGCTTCTATTGACATTTTCTTGATTTCCCCGCGCCCCGTGCGCAAACAACCCCGCGCCTCACGCCGCTGGGGCCGGACAAATTTGGCGAACTTCTCCAAGGACAAGGGGGCAAGCGGCGGGCGAAGAGAGGCGAGGGAGGCGGCGGGGCAGGTGGGAGGCGCGGGCGCCCTCTCGGTGGGTTTCGCGGCCCTCGGGGGGTGGGGGTCCCTGGTGGAAATGGGCCGGTGGGGGCGCCGGGCGCGCCGAGGTGGGCAGGGGGTGCCGGGCACCCCGGCGCCAGCGGGCGGCCGCAGCCATCTTGCGCGCCCCGCGCACCTCGCCGGCCGGGCGGGGCGACTAGGGGCGCGGCCCCGGACCCGCCCTCCGGGGACTCTCGGGAGCGCGGCCGCGGTGCCCTGGGCCGCCACACCGACTGCCGGGAGCGCGGCGTCCTCGAGGGCCGCGGGTGAGCCGGGCGCGGGGGCCGGGATCGCGCCGCGCTCGCGGAGGGGCCGGCGGCGGGGACTCGACGGCAGGTGTGGCGGGTCCGCGGGCGGGGGAAGCGGCGCGCGGGCCCCGGTGCGCGCGCCCAGGGGGAGCCGGGCCCGTCCCACCGCCGCCGCCGCCGCCGGGCGGGGCCCCAGGTTCCGGGAAGCCAGCGGGGTGCTGGCGCTCGAGGCGCGGCTCTCCCGTTCAGGCCCGGGAGCTGCGGTGGCCGAGCTGCCCGACCGCCTTCCCGCGACCTTCGTCTTCCCGCCGCGTCCGCGGGCCTCTCCCGAGGGGCCGGGGGACCCGCGAGGTGCCGCGGCCCCACCCGCGCTGCTCCCGCCGGCTCTGCCGGGCGCGGCCGCTTTCCGGGCGCTGCCCAGAGGCGGGACCCCCGCGACTCGGGCGGGCCAACGGTCGCCTCGCAAAGTGAAACTCGGGCGGCTGGCTGCGGGCGCCGGCGGAGCTGCCCCGGTGGAGCCGGGCCGCGCCACACCCCTCCCCGCGGGCCCGCGCCCCTTCCTCCCGCCGCCCCGCCCGCCCCGCGGGGTCCCGGCCCCGCCCTCCGCCCCCGGGGTCCCGCTGCGCCCTCCAGCCTCCGGGGCTCCCCCGCCCCTCCCTGCCCCGGAGCCCCCCCGCCCCTCCCTGCCCCGGAGCCCCGGGCACCCTCCGCCCTCCTCCTGCGGCCCACTCGCCCCTCCCTCCCCTGGGGTCCCGCACCCACTGCCCCGGGACTCCCCGCGCCCCTCCCCCCGGGCCGGACCCCCGCGCCCGAGACTCCGGGGCCAGGCCCACCCTCCGACCCGCGCCCCGCCCTCGCCTCCGCGGTAACTGGGCAGGGCGGTGACTCAGCGCGGCGCCGCCCGGCCGGCTCTTAAGCGGCAGCGCGGGGCGGGCCCCGAGTCCGGGACGCGCGGCCGAGCGGGAGCTGCTGCGCGCTGAGCGTCCTCCGCCTGCAGGTCGAGAGCCGTCGGTGCCCCAGAGCCATTCTCGCGGATCGACGAGACCCCGACGGCCGCCAAGATGCCGAAGCCAGTGAGTAGCCAGTGGGCGCGCGGCGCTGCGGGCGGGCTCGGGGTCTGCTTAGCCGCGCGGGGCGGGGGCGGGTCCGCGTAGAGCCGGGCGCCCCGTCCCGGGGAGCCGCGGGCGAGGAGGGCACTGCGCCCTGGTTGATCTTTCCGCGGAGCGCTGCGGAGAGCGGAGGAGGACGCGGCCCCCCTGCGGCCTTTGTGCCCCACGCAGGGACGGTCTCTGTGAGAATTAGCATCCTCGCCGGCTCCGCGGCGGCTGCTTTTAAGTGTACCGTGGTGCGACTTGGAAGTTTCTTAAGTTCTCTAAGGCGCCCGGAGATCAGGTGGCTTCCAGGACACACCCCAACGGCCAGCGCTTTCATTGTGCGGAACTGGGGTTCCTGCCCGGGCACTCCCGGCGTCTCGGGGGAGGCCGCCTCTCCGGCCGGCAGCTGCGCGGCGGCGCGCCGCCGGGAGCGCTCTGCTCGCGGGAATGTGCTGCCGGCAGCAGGATTCCTGGCCCGGGAGGTTTGGTAATGCTCGGATTGCAGCGGGGCGGCCGCCCTGGCGGCTGATAAGAGGCGCTCGGGCCTCGGGCCCTGCCCTCGCGGCCACATGGTAATCCCTCGTGAATACCGGCCGAGCGAGGGTGCGGGCCGCGCCTCGGCCCCCGCCGTCCGCAGGTTGCGGTGGAAGTTCGACCGCCGGCCGGCGGGGTGCCGGGCCCTCGCTGGCACGGGCCCTTCGGAAGTGCCAGCTGCCTGCTTGAACCCAGGTGCGCCGGTGGCCAGGTGTCGGGGAGACGCTTTCCGTCTTTTTCGTGAGTTTAGATTCAGTGGACAAAATACCGTGGCATTAAAAACTGCAGAGGAAGGCACCGGCACCTGTGGGATTTATTTCTAGTTTTTCAAAAGTTGGTTCGTGCTTCTGTGTTTTGTCAGCCATTAAGTTTTTCATTCTCTAGAGAGTTCTTTATTCATAAAGTCCTACTTCACTGCTAATTTGAATAAATTAATCTGAACAGACTACCAGACTCAGAGGCCATTACAGTTTTTGCCTGAGTTACATCATGGAGATGATTCATTCATGATCTCGAAGTTTTTTTCCTACACAGAATTCTTTTCATGTCAGACTTGCAAATGACACGCCATCAGGCTTTCTTTGTGAGCTGAGCTGAACGCAGCCCCTGCTCAGGGCCCAGCCCAGGTGGTCTGGGAGGCTGCGGTCACCGGCGTGTGGGTTTCTTTGCTTCACTAAGAGAAACTGCAGACTTCAGTTTTTAAGGTACCACTCGGGGGAAAAGTCAAGCAACAAGTTTCCAGTCTCTTCTTTCTCTTTTCTTATAATGACCTGTCGTTTCTTTTATTTATCTGTGTGTGGCAAAGAGCGTACAGTCACCACCCTAAGTATCCTTAAGTGCACAGATCACTGGCGCTAAGTCCATTCACTCTGGTGTGGCCGTCGCCAACGTCCATCCCCAGAACACTGCGCTGACCACACCTGCGACACCCTGGTCCCCTTTCCCAACCCCCACCCTTACCCGAACCCCCCGAACCCCACTCTGGGACTCTCTGCCTCTGAGTTTGAGGCTCTCAGCCCCTCACCACCTCGGAATCTGACCGTAGCCTCTGGTGACTGTCTCGTCTCACTCAGTGCCGCGGCCTCCAGGGCCATCCTCACATGGCGCGTCCAGCGCCCTTCCCCCTAGTGCTGGTTCTCACCGCAGGTGTCTTCATTTTGCTGTAAAGGTCTTTGAGGGGGACAAGAAACTTGGAAAGTTTCTTCTGGCCATGAGGAAGATAGTCGTTAGACTTAATGAAGCATCCTGTGCTGGAGTCCCAATTAGCAGGACCACAGCTGACAGCCCGTATATTATATAATGTCTACAGCTATGAAATTGGGCGGCGTTGAGATCTCCTTTCAGGTCACCTAAAAGGAGGAAGTGCCTCTGTGCCCCCACCTTTGAGGGGGGAGGGCCCCGCGCGGTGGCCTTGGACAGGGGTCTGGAACGCGCGGTGGCCTTGGACAGGGGTCTGGAACCTTGTCTGTTCGCGTGGGTCCTGCCTGGGCCCTGCGATCCTGGAAGGGCTGATGGCCCCACTTACGGCCATCAGAGTGCCGAGTTCGGTTACTGTTTTTCCTTGGCTCGGTAGTTACAGCATCGCTCACGAGCTGGAGAACTGTGTCCTCTAATGAAAGGATTGTTGGTTCTTCTTGTTTGTTCTTCTTCACATCCAAGCTCGTGATTTTGCAAGTTGGTTTTCTTGTGACCTGGGTGCTTAGCAGGAGGGTGGGGGCAAACAGCTCGTGAAGACGGCAACATCCTGTAGCTGGGCTGCGGCTTCCTCCTGCAGACTGCTCTGCTGAGCTTTGAACTTGGCCCGCGAAGGGTTTTTGATTGATTTGCCTCAGCTCAGTCAGTGGATGACTTGCACGAAGCAGTGAAGAGGAGAGGCTCAGCTCTTTGCTGCTTTTTCTCTTGAATGCTGCTCCTCAAGTCACCACTTGTTCAAAGTTCGAGGGTCCGCCCAGCCACCAGCCTGTGTCTGGCGAGCTCTGAGTGTGTGTTGGGGTGCAGGGCGGGGGCTGCACCGGTGCGTGGGAGGGGTCCAGTCCGGGGAGTCATGGGCTGGCCCCCCTGGCCTGTCCCCCCTGGCCCAGACTCTGGCTCATGCTGAACCAGGAGCCGGAGACCGGCCGACCGCCATGGTGGGGGTGGGGGGCCTTAGGTGAAGAGCCACACAGTTAAGAGGAAGCCATCAGGAGGGGGAACCACACTTGAGCGAGAAGTGGGGCCCCTAGGCCGGGTGGGAGGTGATGGCCTCCCCCTGGGAGGGATGCTGTGTGTCTGGGGCTGCCTTTGTTCTTCCTGGAGCTGCTTTAGCTCCGCTCAAGCGTGACTGCCTGACTCCGGGAGGGTGACTTGGGGTCCAGCAGGGCCTGCCCCCTCACTGGTCTGCCTGGCCTCTGGGTCCCTGTGGCCTGCAAGAGGCCTGGCGGTCGTCTGGTGCTCAGGGTGAGCTGGGGGGCCGTGGCACGTATGCTTCCACCTCCCTTGCTCTTCCCCGCTCTTGGCCTCTTGGCTGGGCCGGCGGGAGGCTTGGGTGGCAGAAAGGAAACCACAGTCAGGAGCCAAGCGTAGTAGGCGGCAGGGGGTGTGCAGGGCCGGCTCTGAACCCCGTTCTCTGAGACCCTGTTTCAGCAGCGGCTCCTTCCTGAGTGCAGACGTGGGCGTTGAAGGCACAGCAGACTCCCCTCCCGGAGGGAAGCCCCCAGGCTGCCCAGCACTGGCCTCCGCCCAGCTTCCCGGACACCGTCTGAGGCTGCCTGGCCTGTCGGCCTGGGTCCGGTGGAGAGGGCGGCTGATCCTGCCGCTTGTCTCCGCTCCCGCCGGCCGCCGCGTCTATTTCCTGTGCGCGCCTCCTTAACCAGGCAGATGGTGAATGAGGCGGCTAAGATTTTCCCATGTGGCGCTGAGGAGTGGTGGCTGCGTGAGTCACCGTCCGTCCTCGTCACCGTGAGGCACAATGGCCCCGTTTGTACCGCCGTCCATGACCTCAGCAGATGTTTACGGCGTTGCCATGCGGGGTGCTGAGGATGCGAGGGGCGCAGGCAGGAGCAGCCCGTCATCATGGGTTTACAGCCCGGCGAGGGGCGCAGGCTAATCACAGAACGCATGGGTGTCTTAATGATGTGTGTGTGGGGGAGGGCTAATCAGGCGGTCGGGAAGGCACCCCAGGAGATAATGTCTGTGCTGAGCCACGAAAGGAATGCTGGGCGTTCACCACCTGAAGGAGGGAGGCGAAGGACACCGGAGGCAGAGGAGGGGGCCTGTGCAAAGGCCCTGTGGTAGGAGTGAGTAGGGCGAACTTGGCATTAGAGACGGGAGGGCAGCTCTGCAGAGCCTCATAGGTCGTACTGGGGGATTTTTTAACTTAGGGACGCACTGGCTGGTTTCCATTGGAGGGAACCTTATCAGATTGGCCAACCTTATCAGATTGGCCGTTGGAAAGGTCAGGGCGCCTGTGAGAGGAGGGTCAAAGGAGAAGGATGGGCGAGAGTGGAGCCGGAGGGCTGCTGGAGCACAGGCGGACGAGAGTGGTGGTGCAAATGGCGCAAGGTGCACACGCCCTGGCCCTCGAGCCTGGAGGGGGTGTGTGGTGTGGGTTCAGGAGCGCAGTCACCTCCGTATCGGTTGGTTGAACCCTTGGGGCTAAAGACTGGACAGGAAGACCTACTCTAAGTCACGCAGGATTTTCAGCTGGGTGGGGAGCATGGGTACCCCAACCCCGAATTGTTTCGGGGTCACCCGTACTGGGGCGGGAGACTTGCTAGGACTTGGTGATGTGCCGGCTGTGCAGGCAGAGGGGGTGGCTTTTGGCTTGTGTGTGTAAGGGGTGGTGGTGCCCTGAGATTGGGAGCTGGGAGAGGACCGGGCATGGGAGGAAGGCTGTGTACGTGTGGGCAATAGATGGGCGGCCGTGCTGGGTGAACGAACCAGTTCTTGCTTTCTTGTCATTATGACTGCTGCCCCCAGTACCAGACTTAATCTACAGTGTTTTGTTTTTAAAATTTATTTATTTAGGCATACATGAACTGGGGTACAGGCCAGAGGTGCAGGGGGTGAGAGAAATCAGCAGACAGTGGGAAGCAGAACAGGCAGATGGACTGAAATACACTGAGGGGAGGAGTGGGGAGACAGGTTTGCTGCGCCCTGGGGGTCCCCTCCCTGGCCGGGGATCGAACTGGTGCTGCAGTGGCTGGCAACAGCTTGATAGTGCTGAGACCATGGATGCACCTCAGTTGCCTTCTTAAAGTTCCAACTTAAACTCAAGAGTGCCACCATTGGCATATGGGACTTGGCTGGGTGGGGACGAGGAGGTATCTGGACAGAAACCACGCTCCAGAAAGATGGGCCGGCTAAGATGCGATAGTATCTTGGATTTGAACTCTGCAGAGTTCAGTTGCAGAGCTTAATTTGGCAGTAACCAGTGGCCTCTCAAATTCTGGCTTTCTTTGTTTTTACAGGAAAAAGCAAGCCTAGACATTTTCTATTAAGTGGCAGGGAAGAAAGAGATCCCGTTTCTCTTTCATCTTTCTCTTCTCACTTAGTCCTTCCGCACAGGCTTCTCTTGATAATTACTGTCATCAATGTAATGTAATTTGTAGTGAAGTCTTGGATAATTTCGTTAGCGCTTGTCATTTGGTTAGAACATCATTATTTTTATTGAATTATAATTATTTTTACTTAAACTTGAGCATCTTTGATCATTCGAAGATGCTTAGACATTTCAGTCCAGTATGAGGCAGTGAAATTCACTTGCTGCTTTCAAAATCGGTGAAAGCGTTTTGAGTTAGCCATTGTATTTCAGCAGTCACTACACTTGGGATTCTCTAACTACTCCAGTTAGTCTTTAACTTACGCACTAGGTGTGTGCTAAATACAAGGTATCTGTCCTAGCCCATTAAACATGGGCTAGCTATTCAAGACTAGAAGGTTGTGTTGTTTTCGTGCTAACATATTTATCTTTCATGCCTGAGAAATAAATGTTAAAATAAAGACCTTATTCCAGACCCTATAATATTCTTCAAAGAAAGGAAACTGATACAGGGCCTCCCTGATGGCACAATGGGTTGAGGCAGACCGCAGCCATGGCAGCATGAGTTCGATCCTGGCCAGGGAGGAACCCACAGGTGCAGCAGACCTCTCCTGCGTCGCCTGCTACTCCCCTCAGCAGTGTTTCAGTCCATCTGCCTGTTCTGCTCCCCGCTCTGTCTCTGGTGAATCCTCTTACTTCCTGCACCTCTGGCCTGTACCAGTTCTTATATGCATAAATAAATTTTAAAAAATTTTTAAAGAAAACTGATAATAATGTGATTCAGAGACTTTTACCAAAATAAAATACTTAATAATGTATAGTTAATGTACACAGTTTTCCAAATAAAGAATGCAGCCAACCATACAAATAGTTTATAATTAACTGTTCACGTGTACTTTAGGAAGCCAGTGGCTTCTTGAGCCTCAACCTTGGCCATCTGGAACAGGGGAGTAAAAAAAGTTTTATTTTATTTATTTTTTTTAAGATTTATTTATGCATACAAGAGCTGGGGTACAGGCCAGAGTTGCGGGAGGTGAGAGAATTCACCAGACAGAGTGGGGAGCAGAACAGACAGACTGAAACACACTGCCGAGAGCAGCAGCGGGTGAGGCAGGAGAGGTCTGCTGTGCCATGTGGGTCCCCTCCCTGGCTGGGGATCAAATTCGTGCTGCATCATAATTTTGTCATACAGATACTGTAAATAAATTCTGTAACTTCAGGATGAGGCAGGTGGCACCCTGTCTAGCTATGGGCTGTTGTAGCTTGTCACACTTTCAAAGGGTCATTTTAACCAGCAGTAATGTGCAACAAATACAGTCTCCAAGGCCTAAAACTTCTTTATAGAAAAAAATTGCCAGCCCCTGCTTTAGGACAAAGTGATTGCTCTTAAGCACGTGTTACAACCTTATATTTTTTATGGCCAAACTAATGATACTTGAAACAGGTCCTTCCATCCTGTTAGTTCCTGTTTTGAAAAAGTTCTTCTCCAGAGCAAAGCATCTTCTCGCTGGCCGGCATGGAGGCATCGTGGGGAAGGCCGGCGAGAGCAGACATGGCCGTATTTTCAACCAGGCCGGGCTGTGGCACGCCTTTGTCCCTGTAGAGAGTGGCAGTGTCTTGTGTCATACCTGTTAAGCTTTTGTCTAGTGACAGATTTCTGGCCTTTGCTAAAAGAAAGCAATTTGTACCTGATATTTGAGTTGGAAAGAGAATGTTATGCGTTGCTTTTTTATCGCCCTACTCTGGGCTATGTGTGAATATCTGCCCGTATTTGTTTGTGTACTACAATCCCTGATTTAAGCTACTCTCTAAGATAGAGCCCCCCTCCCCCCCACCCCTCCCCAGGTCACAGGAGACATCTCTGCCTCTGACAGTTTAGACGCTGCTTCTTTGTGTGGTCTGTCCTGGACACGGCGGGAGACCAAGTGGCCTGAACAAACTGCGTGTTTCTCCGGCTCTAGAACAAACTTTACATTACTGCTTTATTGGCAGATAAACGGAGGGGGATGACCAGGTGGGCAAAATGTCCGCCTCTGAGTAGCTGTGGGCTCCTCCTCCCCCCTCCTTCCCCCTCAGCTGGGAAATAAGACTCCAAGGACCCACTGCCCAAGCAAGGACCCACTGCCCAGTGAGGCTCCTGGCCCTTTGCCCGGTGCCCGTTCTCTGTCCCCACAGAGGGCACGGTGGCAGCAGAGGGCGGGGGCGAGGAGTCTCCTCGCTCAGTGCTCGTCTGCCTGCACGTGCTTGTCTCAAGAAGGCCCCGTCCTACCTGATGCATCCCTGCTGATGAGGCAAGGGGTCCCCCGGCGCTGCTGCATCCCTTCCTGCACTCGACACGTAGACGACACGTAGACGGCCGACCATGGGGCTTTCGGTCCGGCCCTGGGACTACATCGGTGAAGAAAGGGGGAAATAGACCTGCTTTAAAAAAGCAGGGTGGGGAGGGCCCTCCCTGGTGGCGCAGTGGATTAAGTACCACACTATGAAGCAGACCACGGCCACTGCAACACGAGTTCAATCCCTGCCGCCGGCCGGGGGGGACCCGCAGGCGCAGCAGACCTCTCCTGCCTCCCGCTGCTCCTGTCTCCCTCAGCAGTGTGTTTCAGTGGATCCGCCTGTTCTGCTCTCCACTGTCTCTGATGGCTCCTCCCCAACACACACCTCTGGCCTGCACCCCAGTGCTTGTATGCATAAATAAATATTTTTTTTTTTAAAGCAGGGTGGTGGGGGAGACAGACCTACTGGGGTGTCAGGGAGCCTCCCTCAGTTTGCAGGAGGGAGCGGGGCCCGCCTCCTTCCTCAGCTGTCCAGGTGAGGCCGTAAAGCCGGGCCTGGGCAGAGCTCCACTCTTGTGGATTTTGCCTGGCCGGTCACTTGCCTTGGACAAGGGATCCGGGGCTGTTTGTCCAGAAACTAATTTTCGGGAGGGTTGGGGCTGAGGCCACGGGATTGCCTCCCCCGCCTGGCGTCGCTGTCTCTTCTCAGACCTCGTGCTTCGGGGAGGTCTCTTCCTTTTGAAGGATTCTCTGCTGTTTCCTCAGTGTGGGTCTGTAGGTTTCTCATAAATGGCGTTGCAGGAAGGCAGCCATCCCCTTTCGGTTTCTAGAGAGAACACTGAGTCACACACACCTTTGACGGGCTGAGAACGGAACTACTAGACTGGAAGCGCCTCTCGGTGCTGGGTATTAGCTCGGTCTTTCTTGTTGGTAGGGCGAAATCACCACAGTGGGGCCTCCTGGGTGTCGAGTTTGCTTGCACCACACATTGCTATTCAGGTGACAGACACTTAAGTGGGACTTGGGTGGGAAGACTGGGTGGGGAGCATTGGTGTTAATTAGGAAACCGCCCGGACAGGGCAGCCTGGCGCAGTGAGATGACAGGGCGGTGAAGGCAGTGCCGGGTCTGCACAGCCTCCTGCAAAAGGCTGTGTTTGAGGCAACGGCGGAAACTGTTGACGAATGCGAACTATAGGACTAGGTTTTTTTTTTTAATTGTTTTGCTTTATTTTTTTTTAATTTACATATATTTGACATCAATTGTAATCCCCATGCATTCCCCATCACTGTAACACCAGTGCACCATCACCTCAATCCCCCTGCTCCTGTCTGCCCTCCACCCTTCCCCTCTTCCCTCCCCACCAAGTGTCCCCAGTTTGTCCTTGTCTTTTCATTTTTGGTTTTTGTTTCTTTCTTGTTGTTATTATTATTGTTGTTCTTATTCCTTTCCTTGATCCTTATTTGGTTCCCTTATATTCCTCCTAGGACTAGTTTTTAATTACATCGGGTCTGATGGTGATACGGTGGCAGTGCTCGTGTATAAATATGCTGATACTTGAAGACCTTTAAACTACTAGGACGTCTTCGCACATGAGATGCTATTTGATGGCCTTAAACTAGGGCAGCATACAGTGCTCAAGTGGCAGAAAGAGTAGGAGTTCCCACGGGGGGCGGGGTGTGTGTGAGGGGGTAGTCCCGGGGCTGGAGCTGGGGGAAGGGGTGTGACCTCATTAGTCTCCTACTTTGTGAAGTTTTGAAATAAAAGTTCTTTCAAAGCACATTATGGGAATAGAAAGGGAAAGGGCTGTCAGGTTGCAAATCACCAAACTCAGAAAGTGGGGGGCCCGCCCCCTCCACCTCCCCTGGCTGTGCAGTGGTCCTGGGGAGCCACTGTCCTTCCTCAGACCTTGGTGTCCTCGTGGACGGGAGGCTGGTTTCGCCCACCTGGGCCCCTCGCCCTCACGCAGGTTGTAGTAGAGAGAGGGGCTCTCCAGGCAGAATGGCCGGGACTTGGAAAAACGCTGCCTGATGCCTGCAGCGAGCCGCACCGTTGCTCTGCATCCCCACGACTGGGCGGGAGGGGAGAGTGCTGTGACCCGACTGGAAATAGGTCACTGTCTCGAGCAGCCTCTCGGCGCTGAAAATTGCAAGTGAGCATAATAAGACGCGAGGCCTTCTGAGTGGCGTTCCGTGGGGCCCTCTGAAGAGGACAGTGTGGGTCTGCTGGGCCCCGCGGGGGCAAGAGGGGCAGGACCTGAAGGGGCGCAGCGGACAGAGCTGCAGGGCTGGGTGGGCGCGGGCAGGTCCAGTGCACACAGGTCTGTGGGCTGTGACCCTCTGGGTGGTAACAAAGTGCAAATTGAAGAACTTGATTGGTTGTGTGGGTGTTTTTTTGATGTGTAATTTCAGATAGAACAGGTGACTTAAAAGTGTACAGTTCGTTTAAGCTTGATTATTCAAGTAAATTTCGTAAACTTGGTTTAGTTTGGATTAACGAAAGATTGGGGTCTTACTCTATTTTTGATAGCTGGCAAAGGTAAAGAGCTCTTGTCAAGGTCAGCTACATCTTGGGTAAGCTCTTCATAGAAGTGTTCTTCAGCTCATGGAATCATAGGTAGGAACAAAGGGTTATCTCAGAAACAGCACAAGATTTAAATATGGCTTATTTTACAGCTTCCCTAAAACAACACGTTAGCAAAAGAATTATATTGTTTTGACATTTTCACTTGTTCATGGGGTTCATCCCCCAACACACACCCGCCTACACACTAGATTAGAAAGGAAAAGCTCTTCAGAGGCTTTGAAATTTGCCAAGAGAATTGTGCATTTTGGGTAGGCATTGAAGGTTAGCCTTTAACCCCTGCCTTTCCCAACCCTACAACCCAAATCACCGTAGCGTGTGACAGCTGTCTTGGCCCAGTCCCTCACACCTGTCTTTTGGGCTCTAAGTACGTGGCTATAATTAACCTCACTTCTCCAGGAACTAAGTGGGTGCCGAAGTATGTATGACACAGCTAATAAAACAGAAATCACGAGTTAGAGTCGAGACTTCACAAGCTTATTAGACACAGAGAAAGTGACCTGAAGAGGTCATTTATTTTGCATGCCTTGGGATTCCAAGAGAAGAAAAGTGTAACATTTGTGTTTCTGGGAAAGAATAGCTTCTTTTGCACAATGTAACAATCTTTGATTGTTTCTTTCCCCTTCCTTGTGTAAAGGAATCTACGCTTCCTAGTTGAGTTCACACAGCCTATGTCATTCCAGCCTAGAAGAAGGTGGTTGCTACTTTCAGACACACACACAAAATCTTAAGAAGTGGTCAGATGGTATCAGGGTTGTTGTTCAGTGTCATTAGCAGGTAAGGAAGTGCGCCGGGTAGCTCCGCAGCAGAGATTTGAAGCTGGGGTGAAAGGGGTGATCACTTTGTCAGAGATCTGGAAAGCAGACTCTTCCTGCCTCAGTTTCCTCCTTGCAAACAGGAACTGTGTGTGTGTGTGTATAAAAGGGGAGCGGGGGCGTGGGGGGGGGCAGCACAGACTTGTTCCCACCGAGTTTGAAAGTGCAGGTGCCTGCTCCCAGGGCCTCAACCTGGTTGCGCTGAGCCGGCCGGACAAGACTGGTCTGTCCGCTTTCGGTACCATTAGGCAACGAGGCTGGCAGGAAGTGGGTCTGGGCACAGGAAGTGGCTGGCTCTCAGAGGCAAAAGGAGCTCTTTAGAAAGGGATTTCGTTTCTTGTTCTTAAAATCGTGGGATGGATGTTAGCGGATCTGGACTTTTCCTTTAAGTATATAAACTTCCACATACTTTTCACCCTGGAATTTGGAAACATTCTAATTCAAGCATTTAAAATCATAGGTCTGTATTTTAAGACACGACTTTAGGAATAACATTTAAGAGCTACATAAATATTTGTAGTAGGTAGTTACCAGAAGTTGAGCAAGTCACAAAGACCTTCCTGGATCTCAGCTTACTGAGCCACGCCTCAGCCCTCTGCGGTCACCTGGGAAGCAGTTTATTCCTCATTACACTGAGGTGTTCAGTACATACAGTATATTGTGACATAAAATGTAGCAAAATCCCAAGACCCAGCCTGTCCTGTCACCGTCTGCTCCATGTAGGGGAAGGAGGTGACGGGGCGTGTGGTGTGAATTTCATGACTGACTTTGCCACCCTCAGAATTCCTTCAGGAGGTACTGAATTCTCCGTGAAGTGGGCCACAGCCAGCCCCAGGTGGCCAAGCCGAGCTGGGGGCTGGCACCCCCCTCCAGTCTACAAGTCAGTTGATGGTCACATTCCCTAAAGCCCATCAAGACTGTGCTGACCTGCACGGGTCACTACTGAGTTTGCGTGACGTCATCACCAAATTGGCTCCTTCTGGGCATGGCCAGTCACCATCTTGCTTTTCATTTGTGACTCACCTCCGGGCAAACGCTACCCCGTGAATGCTTGTTCACACCTCCACCTGGCAGGACTGGAGGGGAGGGCTGGGCCTCCAGTGCACAAGGCTGGTGCCCTGGCCAGAGGTACCTGCTGTTGGTGGGCAGACACCTCCTGCGGGAACGGAGTCTTCCTTCAGCTGTCCGCATCGACCCACGTGCCCCCAACACTAAATCTCCCTTCTGGGGAAGGGCCACATCTCAAGGGCCCGAGTACCGGGAGGCCGTGATGGGCAGCTCACATGGACATTCCCGTCCTTCGTGTGACTCCAAACCTCTGTTCCGGCAAAGCGTCCTGTCCTCCACCATTCCTGCAAGCACCCAGAAAGACAGGCTGTGGTCAGCACTTTGACCCATGCGAGAGCTGTGCTGTGGTTATCATGTTCTGAGTGGACTCTTGTCAATGCCACCAGCTGATGACTTTATTATTCCTGTTATGAGGCCATAAAGGACGAGTGTGTCATCCTAATGTAGTGCGACTACAGAGTCTTTTTTTTCTTTTTAAAGATTTATTTATGCACACAGGAGCTGGGGTACAGGCCAGAGGTGTTAGGGGTGAGAGGATCCGCCAGAGACAGAGTGGGGAGCAGAACAGGCAGATCCACTGAAACACTGCCGAGGGGAGCAGCGGGAGGCAGGAGAGGTCTGCTGCGCCACGTGGGTCCCTCCCTGGCCGGGATCAAACTCATGCTGCCATGGCTGCGGTCTGCCTCACAGTGCTGTGCTCAACCCATTGTGCCATCAGGGAGACCCCGACTATAGAGTCTTTATCGGAATACGAGTTTCGTTTCTCTCCAGCCCGTCTCTGTTCGTCTCTTGTGCTACAGGCGAAGTGGTGATGCGTGGAGCTGCACTGACTCACCACCGGTTTAGTTACAGCTGACCCCCAGACTTGACAAGACGTGTGCTGCTCAGCTTGCTGGCACCTGAAATTTTTCCTAACAGTCAAGCCAGTTTCTTCACCTTCCGCTCAGGTTCTTCTTTGACCTTAGAAGAGAAGATGATCTAGAAGGCGATGTAATGGCTTTCATTTAAACAAGATGCAGAGGAACCTGGAAGAAGGGAAGGGCCATGTTTTAAGTCACTAGCCACTGGTCTACAGATTTCTGCTTCTGTTATTAATGAGCTGTTTTTGTGCAGTCCTGGCTACGTGTGTGAAAGTCGCCCGAGCTGGCCTGAAGCCTGGTGTTAAGAGCGTGGCCTTGGGTGCGGGTTCCAGCCTGCTTTGGGCACGGGGCTGCCTGTGTTGTGCCGCGGAGGGTGGCAGATTTTGGATCGACAATCGGGAGTGTCGGGTTAACGTGGCTTCACTCCACTCCATGAACAATTGGGCTTTCGGGACCACATTTCACTTTGAATGAATACAAACATTCTCTCCGCAATGTTTGTATTTTGATAGACGCCTTCCCCTAGCAACATAGTCTGCCTTTCTTGAGTCAAAGATGGATGCTTCTAACCACATGCGTATTAAAAACAGAAAAAAAATGAACTATATAGTCCTTGGGTTTTCAGTGGCAGCTGCTTCTATGTGACTTTGTCCTTTATACTGACACTGTTCCCGGGAGCAACTTTACATTTAACCAAGACAGACATCCTTTTATATAATAGATAGAAACAAAGTTATCTTTTAAATAGTAGCGTTACCTTGACACCCTGAAACAGCCAGTTGATGTGGAGGGCGCAGAGCTAGAAACCAGACATCCACTTGCCTTGGCTGAATTCATGCGTCTATGTTTCCCCACTTAGCGAGTCACGGCTTGCCCAGTGCGAGGTAGTGTTACAGGGGCTGATGCTGTGATTCACCGAGTTGGAGCGGGGCTCACGGGAAAGGGTTTCTGTCTTTCCCAAGGGCAAGGGGAATCAAAGCCGAGAGAACCAACAGAGCCCTCCCTGACTGGCGTCTGTCCCTGCGCCTCTGCTCTGCACCTGTTTTCCAGCAAATGCGATTTCATGAAGATATTTTCACGCAATGGACCATACAGAGTAGCAGCAGATACTTGGGCTCTTCCAAAAGGACCTGTGTTCAGGCCGCTCACCTCTCCTGCTGGGCCTGGCCTCACCTGGGACTGGTCGGAGCTGTAGCCTCCCAACCTACTGAGCCAGAATCTCTAGGACCAGAAAAGTGTTTCAACAAGCTCTCCGGGTTATTCTCTTGCATGTACAAGTTTGAGACCCCCGGCCTTAGAGGAGCATCGAAGGCCCGGGGAGGAGCATGTAAGACAGGCTCGCCTGGTTCCTAAGCTGTTACTAAGGACCCTCAGAATGCATAAAACGTGTTGGCCTGCCGCATTTCCTCGTGCAGCAGCGGACAGGACTTGGAGGACTTTGTGTAATCCCAGGAAAGTCTAAATCATAAAGGTCGTGTTCAGTGGGTGGTCGTCTGCACTTACCCGCTGCCAGCTGCAGCTTTCTCAGCGCCACTGCCCCCTGTGTGGAAGGGAAGGTTTGGTCCTGCTTAAGTTGCAGGGAGAGAACCCCAAGAAGAGCCGGGGTCCTCACCCCGGCTTCAGCGGGGCAGCTCATCTGTGCCCTGGCCGCCTTGTCTCAGGCCCCCCGGCTCTCCTCCTGCCTGTGCCGGGAGCCTGCGGGCCGCGGGAGCTCGGCACGAGGCGCACACACCAGTTTGGAAGGCAGCTGGTGCCCCCTTCCTGGAACGGAAAGTTTCACTTGCAACTGCACTTGAATCAAAGTTTAGTTTTCGATTTCATTTCCTTTCATCTTTGTCTCCCTGCAGGTTTTGTTTTCGTCCACGTTGACTTGAGTATCTGCGGACCAGAGAGCCGCTGGCTCAAGTGACAGTGTTTTCTTTTTAAGATTTTTATTTATTTGTGATGCACACAAGAGCTGGGGCACAGGCCAGAGGAGCGCGGAGTGAGAGGTTTCCCCAGAGGCAGGCGGGGAGCAGAGCAGGCAGATGAAGCACACTGCCGAGGGCAGCAGCGGGGAGGCAGGAGAGGTCTGCTGCGCCTGTGGTCACCACCTCCCTGGCGGGGATTGGCCGCAGGCGGCAGCGGCTACAGAAGCCCCACAGTGCTGCGCTCGACCCCTTGGCCACCAGGGAGGCCCGAGGACAGTGTTTCCTAAGTGCTTGCTCTCTGTAGCCACTAAGGCTAGTGGGAAATGAGAGTGACCGCATCGGCCTCAGCCGATGAATGGGCAGACAGGAGCCAGCGCGGCGTGCAAGGTTATTTCTTTGTCAATGAAAGGGCGGCGGAGCGCAGACACTGGCAACAGGGGTGAATCTGGGACGTGTGCTCGCTGAAAGAAGCCAGGCACCGGGACCACATGCTACATCATTTCTGTTTACTGGAAATGTCCAGAACAAGGAAGTCTGGAGACAGAAAATAGGTTCCTGTTCGCCAGGCAGGGGACGGAGCAGTGGGGAGGGCTGCTGATGGGCACGGGGCTTCTTTTCGGGTGATGTCATGTTCTAAAATTAGTAGCGTCGGCTGCAGAACTGGGAATATGCTAAAAGCCACTGAATTGCACATTGTAAATGGGCACGTTTTATGAAATGTGAATTGTTTCCCAACAAAGCTGTTTTAAAGTGTCATGATTCAACATGAAGATTAAAATCCAGCACTGTCTCAGTGATTACTTAATTATGTGGACCAAAACAGCATCCATGAAGCTTTTCTAATTCATTTATTACCGGTTGTGAGAATCTCCCTCTTCATTCGCTCCTGCTTTTCTTCCCCCATTGGTGAGAGAAAGTGCACTGTATCTATTTCCTGTCAGTGTTTCTGAGTATTTAAAAGGTCTTACCCAAATATTTGAAAGCTGTTGGAAGTTGCTGAAGTGGCACCTTTGGCAGAGGGTGGAATGTGGGAACCGGCGCTGACATTTGAAATGATTAGGAAAGGTCAGTGCGATGTTGGCATAGTTCTCCTCGGACTCATTCTGAGCGAAGGAGGGTGTGATAATAAAGGGATTAGTCTGTTCACACCAAATCACCATGGAAATCCAAACATTCAGACGCTGCCACTTGAATCTCCCTTTCTTTTCAACTTTTTTAAAGACTGATTTATTTATGCACACAAGAGCTAGGGTACAGGCCAGAGGTGCAGGGGGTGAGAGGATTCTCCAGAGACAGAGCGGGGAGCAGAACAGGCAGATCAACTGAAATCCACTGCCAAGGGGAGCAGCGGGCGAGGCGGGGAGCAGCGGGCGAGGCAGGAGAGGTCTGCTGCGCCCTGGGGGTCTCCTCCCTGGCTGGGACATGCTGCAGTGGCTGCAGACAGTTTTATGGTGCTGCAAGGTAACCCCTTAAATGGTGCGTCTTTGTGTCCCTCCCCCGCCGTGTTCCGGTCACTAACCTGGGTCTGCTCGTGTCTTCTGGGTGTGAGAGGGTGGCTTGTCTGTAGAAGGTGGAGGACTTGGTCTTGTACATTCCCCTCCGGTCTCGGTCTTCGCTACAGCTTGACTTAGTCCTGTAAAAGTGTGATGGAAGAAGTAATCTTACCATTGCAAGTATTGTAAAATAGTGTCAAGTGTTTCCTTCCTAACACAACCTTCGAGGGCTCAGCTGGCAGAGCGGAGGGCTGTAGCTGAGACATGTGTAAAGTATTTCCTTCTCGAAGGAAAAATTGTGCAACTAGATGTATTTACCCAAATGAGGGAAGCAACCTGGGACATCATTTGACAGCCAAAATCCGGCACTCACACAGAGCAGAAGTAAAATATGTTACATTGCTGAGACTCTCGAGGCATTGTGAATGCAACTGATGAAAATTCAGCTGGAAAGACAAAGACGTCATGTTTTCTGAAGTGCATTCTAAAGAATACTGGTCCTTTGAGATATTCCATGGAGAAAACCTCAGTGGGCAGAACAATCTGGAACCCAGACTGAGGTCCTTGTCTGGGATCTGACAATTTGCATGAACACAGCAGACACTCAAAAGGCTCTGGAAGGAGGGAGGGAGGGAGGGAGGGAGGGAGGGAGGGAGGGAGGGAGGGAGGGAGGGG
>JAGFMF010011435.1:860278-894204 GCA_019455555.1 Galemys pyrenaicus
GGGGAGTAGGGAAGAAGGAAAAAACACAGCCGAGAACTTTAACTGAGGTGCCCTCAATACCCTGCACCCCCCTATGCCCTCTGGCCCTCGCTGGGTCAGCTGATTTTGCAGATAGCTACTCAGCTGTTACTGGAAGACTCAGTAGCACCAGGTCATCTTTAACCATAGACTGTTAGAGGTGAGGCCCCTCATAGGCAAGCATTTCTAGTCGCTTCACTTCACAGCCATGAGTCAGCTGGGTCTCCAGCTCACGGGCCCTGGGGCATGGCCGGGGTCGGCCAAGTGCCCATGACTGCTGGTCTCTTCGGAAGGAGTAAGGGGACACTGGGCTGACTTCATCTTGGCAGGGTGAATTGCTAGTGAGTTTATTTTTGAGAAAATAGACTGGGATCTCACACTGTCCTTTCTTACTGGAAAGAGGTGTCCGTTGCATGGAAGAAATGAAATGACCGAAGGCTTTGTCTGTCCCCTAGAAACCTTGACTTTCCCTTTGTCACCTGAACAGTTTCCTGGCCAGCTTGTAATACCTCCCGCGATTTGTGCTTTTCCCACGACTCCCCACCCCACCTGCTGCATTCCCGGGAGGGCTTTGCCTCCTGGTCTTCTCACCTGCAGCATCTCACCAGTGGGTGCCTCTGAACGCAGGCCTCGCGTTCCCAAGTCCCAAGCCCATCCAGCCCTCTCTGCAGACAAGGGGGCCGACGCTCAGGGAGGCTGTCTGCTTGAGGTCCTGAGAACCAGGCCTCCTGCCTCTCGTCCCCTTGCAGTGACCCCCGAATTCAGCGTGTTTCCAAATCACTTGAGTGACCTTTAACACGACAGGCGTTCTTAGGCCGAGGCCCAAAACTCCCGGCCGTCCGAAGTTAGCCCACTTGGGGGAGAACCGCAGTGCGTGGTGGCTGCTGGCCGTCCAGCCCTGTTTGTCAAGGGCAGGGAGCTCTGACTTGCCGCTGTATCTGTCGGGCCCCTCATTGTGCCGGGTACCCCCAGAGGTCTCTGACTGTTTGTAGAGGAGGTGAGCCTGGAGGTACAGAAGCTGCCTGCCTGCGGCTGGAACAGCAGAAGATAAAGCCACGATAGTTAACCTTGCGTCCGATGGTACCTTTGAGCTGAGCTTGCCCATATTGTGAACAGGAGGATTTTTTTTAAAAAAGAGTAGATTATTAAGCAGAAGGATACAGTAGCATAGTTAGTTCTCATTAACGCTGTCGAGCAAGGCAAACGTAGGTGTGTATCCTCAGTCCTGATATTAATGAGCAGGTGCGGTGTATGGTCGGGGCAGGTGCAGAGAAGCAGCTACGGTCGCCAGCAGAGAGCAGAAATGCACACGAGTTTTGCATAAATCTAAGTTTTACTGCCCAGGTCCCTTTTCTTTCTTTTTTTAAGAAATAAAACCAAACGCATTCCTATTTTTGTTTTTAGGCAGTTGTCTCTTGCAAATACTGCCATTCAAGTAACGGCAGAAACTTAACTCTCCTGCCGACATGCCCTCACAGCCCTCGCACTGCTAGACTGCTGCTGGGGCCGAGAATATAGCCCCTGCGACAGGTAGACGGAGTCCCACCTCCTCGAGGGCTCAGGCGGCTCCAATACCAGGTTTTCCCAACTTGCATCCAAAACAAGTCACCATATTCTAGAATTCTGGCAGAGAATGCAACAGCAGACTGCATTATTTGTAACCTGTGGCGTGCTGCTTAACCACGTCTCCACTTGCTTACAGATGCCCACACTTAGGGCGGCGCTGTTCTTCCTGGTCCCTCACACGTTCTGACAGCTGGTGAGAGCTGGCATTAGCTTCTGCCCGACTGGCGCTGGAGGGGAGCCGTGGAACATCCCTGCGTCCTCATCCCTGCGGTTCTGTGTGTTTGTGGGCGGGTCGGGGCCAGGGCTGGTCACGCCACCTCCCACCACCGACACAGGCTGCTGTTCAAGGGTTTGCCGTTTGGCAAGCCCGAGATAAGAGCTGCCTGTGGCGTAGACTGTGAGTGACTACCTGCAGGCCACACCCACGCCCACAGCGTGAGCCCAGCTGCCTTTGATGCGAGCCTGTGATCTCGGGACTCACTGGATGGATGGGAAGAGCTGAGGGAGTTGTCGGGCCTGAGGTGTGTGGCCCAGGAACCTCTGTATTTTTGTGGGGCCAGCGCCACACTTTCTGGGCGTAACCACACAGCCCCACTTTATCTCTGCGGCTCTGTTGCAAATACGAGAAATCCTGAAATCTCTTCTCATTAAAATTCATTTTATAATTTATGGGGGGCTTTGAGTTGAGGGGAGTTCTGGCACACCCCCAGATCAGCAGTGGAGGCTGTGCCTGCCGCTCCGTGACTGGAGTTCCTCGGGCCAGCTGGCCTTGGCCTCTGAGCTCGCCGCCCGGGTCGAGCCTCACGGCCGCCGTGGATTGGGAGCCCCCGAGGAGAATTCTGTGGAAAGGCCAAAGCCTGGGAACCAGCCAGAAGGCGCAGCAGGAAGAGCTGGGCTGGGTGGGTCCCTGGGGTGAGGGCTGCAGGCCTCACACCGACTGGCTTCTGCCGCTGCCTGCACGGCTGCCTCCCCTCCGGCCCCGGGAGGTGCATTTTCTAAGAGCAAACTTTGAGTCAAATGTGAAGCTGCTTCTGAACCTTTCTGTAGGTTCTTCTAGATTCCTATCCCTGGTGGCAGCCGTTGAGCGCCGCACTGTAAAGCATCTGTGGCACAGCAGCACGAGTTAGATCCCTGGCCAGGGAGGGACCCACAGGGCGCACAGACCTCACCTGCCTCCCCACTGCTCCCCTCGGCAGTGGGTTTCAGTGGATCTGCCTGTTCTGCTCCCCGCTCTGTCTCTGGTGAGCCCTCTCACCCTCCCCACTCCTCTGACCTGTACCCCAGCTTTTGTGTGCATAAATAAATATTTTTGAAAAAAGTAAATTAATGAGCTGTGGTTTCAGGAAGTGATATTTCTCAAGTGCTCAAGACTCAGAATTTAGTGTTCACAAACCTCCTGGGTGCAGACTCTGGCCGTTCACAGTTGTCTAAATCAGGGTGACGGCCTTCGGCACAAGCTACTCCGTGGCCCCGCTTCAGAGTCGGTAAATACGAGGGGAAAGCGCCCTGGAAGGCCTACTTTGCCCCCCTCCCCCAGCTTCGCTTTAGGGTGCTTTGTCATCAGGCTGACGAGTGGCACCTCGAGCTGAGCTCATTACTGGAATATTCGGGCATGCGTCTGCTATTCCCGTGTCTGGTATAAGCTCTTGGAACTATAATTGAGAAAGATAATCGCTTTATTTTATGTTTCACAATAGTCATTTGACATCTAAGGAAAATTGTCAGCAGGAAAAGAAAGAAACTTAGTTTTTTCTATATTTTCATACAGTTGAGGCACTTATAACACATCTTATTTATTTAAAATTCAGTTTTGACCTTTTTTTTAGGTTTCTTTACACACACAAGAACTGGGGTACAGGCCAGAGGCATGGGGGGTGGTGAGAGGGCTCACCAGGGACAGAGCAGGGAGCAGAACAGGCAGATGGACTGAAACACGCTGCCAGGGGAGCAGCGGGGAGACAGGAGAGGTCTGCTGCGCCCTGGGGGTCCCACCCTGGCTGGGGGTCCAATTCGTGCCACAGTGGCTGCAGGTGCTTCATAGTGAGGCGCTCAGCCCCTTGCACCACCAGGGAGGACCCCATGCTTTATCTTCTGAGTCAGCGTCACCTCTTCCGTTTGTGGGTTTGAGGTTGGGGGAAGCATTTTTTTTTAATCTGGAAAAGAAGGCTCATTTCACCCTCCCAGGCATATCAGCCCGAGCATCTAGACAGGCTGCATGAATACAGGAACACGGCGGCTCGGTCACCGCGCCGGCGTGTCGGGGACGTGACAGGTGGGGAGGACTCATGGGGCGCTGAGCTGTCAGCTGAGCCTTAGCCGGCGGCCCTGTGCCCCCACGCCAGCGGGCTGTGTCGGGAGGGCCGAGGCCACCCGCCGCCTGCATCGTTAGTTCTCTTGAGAAACAGCGAGACCGGGCAAGGCTCGGCGCGAAGCAGGCAGCGCCGCGTGGCTTCCCTCCTGGATGAACGAGGCCGGTCTGTGTGCTCCGTGTGCTGGGAGAGCCGGGCTCTTTTCAAGTGGTGGCTTGGAATGCGTTTCCTTAAACCACTAAACGCGCGTTTTAGGGCCCTCCTGTTGCCACCGCCCCCCCGTCCTCGAACGCCCCCAGCTTTGCATTTCGCTCTCAGCTTCCGTGCAGAGGGACTGGCGGCGTGTTGGTGGCGGAAGCCGTGTCGCTGGGCGTGGTCCCGTTCGTGGAGCTTTCCCACGCGCCCGCCGTCTTTACAACCACCATTTCCCACCGCCAGGGGCGCCCGCAGCCCCTGGCCGACTCTCTCCTCGCAGCTACCTGGTTTCCAGGGGCGCTGTGAGCGCTCATTGTAGGCCCCTCTCTTCCGTCCAGCTGCTGCCTCCGTCTGAAGCCTGCGGAGGCGCCCACCCGTCGTTGTGGGGGGCGGGAGGTGGTGCGTGGAGCTGCGTCGTGGGCACCGGCGCTTCTGAGAAAAACAGCTTGGACTGAGCAAGGGTGCTCTGGAGGGCAGAGGGCGCACCTCGGGGTCCAAGCTGCACCTGCTGAGACATGCTGGCTCTCTCAAAGCCTGTGCATGTGTGCGTGTACGTGTGTGCATGTGTGCATATGTGTGCGTGTGTGGCAAGCAGTGTGCGAATGGGCCCCAGGAGGAGCACGCCCCTGCCGCCTGGCTAAGTCGCGTTCGCGTGGAAAGCCGAGGGCTCACGGAGAGGGAGGAGCAGGCTAAGCGTGATTGTTCCCTGTTTTCCAGATCAACGTCCGAGTCACCACCATGGACGCGGAGCTGGAGTTCGCCATCCAGCCGAGCACCTTGGGGAAGCAGCTGTTCGATCAGGTTGGTCTCAGAATCTGGAGAGACGCTTCTCATTTACAGAAACATTTTGCAACGTGTAAATTACTTGGTCTGCTAAGCCCGCTCGGGCCTTCCTCAGGGCACAGCTGCTCCCGCCCAAGGTCCCCAGTTCTGACAGCCCCTCGGCTGAGGGACAGCGGGGTGGCCGAGCCGAGCCAGGCAGGCCCCCGCCAGCACCCCTGGCTTTCTCCAACCAGACCGCCCTTTGCCTCTTTCTGGGGTCCACCTCGTCACACAGCCCCTCTGCCCATGGCACTTTTCCGCCCTGCAAACATGTAACTAAGAAAACTTGGCGGACATTAGTAGAATCCGACTCTTATCTCCTGTGTCTTGGTTGAAAAGCTCGACGGCACCACGTGAGGGTTCTGTGGGAGGGCATGCTCAGCGGCGTGGCTCAGGGGAAGGTGCCCGGGAGCCGCGGGCGCAGGGAGGCAGCTCGGGGCGGGGGGCCGAGGCCCGGTGAGCGTGCTGGGGCCAAGTCTAGTCTCCTTGGCTGCTGGTACCCGCTGGAAGTTGGGGACATCTCTGCCGCCTCACGTCTTGCCTTATCGAGGGGTCGGGGCTGCAAACATCCATCTCCCCTGGTCATCGATGAGAAAAGGTCTGTGCTATCTCAAAGCGCTATAAACTCGGTAGCAGATGTTATGTAACGCCCGGTCGGTGCGTGGAGAGCGCTGTTGTATCAACCAGGTGAAACCTGACAGGTTCTGGGCCCGTCCCAGCCGCGGTGAGGAACGGCCGGCGGTGCCGTCAGTCAGAGGCTGCTGGCCTGTGTCCCCTGCCTGGGTGAGGAACCCCCACGCCAGCCTCTCCCCGGCCGCCCAGTCAGGGCATGTCACGGGATGGCGGGGCGGGGCTTTCGCCACCTGCCCAGCGGTTTCTCCTGTCTCAGTGTCGGAGCTCGGGACAGAACAGAAGCGAGGATTTAGGGCAAGTAATTCAACCCCTTTTAAAATCAGAAGCCATATTAACTATTGGAAATATCATTTCATTTTTTATTAAGTATTTGTCAGCCGGTCACATATTTGTTAATTCGTTAACTATTTTCCTAGCCAGATACAATCTCCACGTGCCCAGTCATTTTCCCAAAGAGACCGGCGACATTCCCTTGCTTTTAGCGTGCGAGGGCCTGCTTTCCAAGCCCACAGGCGGGCACCCGGCGTCTGTCGGCCAGGTGGTGAGCGCAGGCTGGCAGCCGCCTGGTCGCTGCGGAACCTCGGCTCCCCCGTCACACGGGAGCGGCTGTAAGTGCACGAGTGTGAGCGCGCCCCGCGTTTTGAAACCTCACTTACAGACTCTGGGGTTTGTATGTGGTTTTACTTCCCGGCCATTCGCAATCTTCTTAATACTCCGGCTGCAAAAGCAGCTGCAGGCCAGCTTGGTCCCAGGCCTGCAGCCGGCCCTGCCCTGCCCCGCTCCACGCGACGCTCTCCTAGGGTGTGGAGAGGCACAAGGGGTACGGGGCTGTAACCCTAGTGCTGTTCTAAAGCAGCCTTAAGCGCTAGTCTTGTCTTTTTGATGTTCCATCATGTTTTCTAAAGTCTCTTAACAAAACATTCACGGCGTCTAGTTCCTGTAGCCAGCCTCTCTGAGGGGCTCATTTGTGATTAAGTAAGGAAGCCTTTCCATGTTTTAGGTGAGCCCCAAATAGGAATGGGGGAAACCACTGTGTCTCACCTTGGGGGCTGCAGCAAACCCAGGCTCCCCTCCCCTCCCTCCTTGCTCCTCCTCCCCTGGGGCAGACTTGGTGTTGAGGGAAGAATAGGAGCGAGCTTTGGGGTGCCCACCCTGGAGGTGGGCAGCACAGACAGGATTTCTGGAGACCTGAGGCAGCGCAGGGTGTTAATGGGAATAGCACAGCACCCGAAAACCGTGAGGACTCCAGGGAACAGCTGCAGCCTCAGAGGGAGCAACATCCCTCTGATGGGGGAACCCCGTTCTCGGGCAGGCAGGCTTGAGGACAGGAAGCCCATGTGCCAGCCTGCGAACTCAGCCTGCTTCCCGGGGGACCCCTGGGGGGGACAGAGCGCTCTGGCACCAAACCTAGAAATTGGGAAAACTGGGAAGTCGAAGTCTAGCAAATTCAGAAGCAATAGTTGGTGACTGTCTCTCTTCTTACCCACCCCTGTCCCTGGAGGCGGACGCCCGGCAGGCGGCACCCCACGCACTGGGCCGGCCTGGCAGCTGCCTGCTTGCATGCCTCCTGCTGAATGCTCGTGGGTGTGGGGCGGCTGGGCGTGCCCACGTGTGCATCGGTGCTGGGGTGTGTGCCGTGAGTGCGTGGGTGCCTCTGCACCCGGGCAGGCATGTGTGAGCCTCGGGCTCTGCAGGGATGTCCCCGTTCTCCCCACGCCGTTATTCTGAGATCACCCCCTGCTTTGCCTCGCCCAGATAGGACAAACAGATGTACCCCCTTGGGTGGGGCTGGGCTGAGAGCGGCCCGAGCGGGGCAGCAGAGCTGGCTGAGCACAGGCTCTGGTCGGCCGCGGCCCTCGCTGCAGGGAGGCAGGTGGGCCTCCGCGAGTGTTTGAGAGCAGAGCTGGCCGGGCAGGCACTGTTGTTGGTTGTGCTTCTCTGTCCTCACACACGTTGCTCGCAGACCGAGGAGGCCGCTGCAAGAGCTTGTAGCGCCCGAGCTGCAAGCACAGTGGCCCTTGCACCACCGCGGTCGGTGCCCCTTGGGGCCCTCGGAGGGGAGTGGCCAGGGAGAGCCCCACTCGGGAGCCGCTGTCTGGGGCGGCCTCGGCACCTGCGGGGGCAGTTCTGGCTCTGCTGGGGGCGCGCAGCGCTGACGTGCTGCGCAGAGAGGCTGGCCCAGCCCCCCCCCCGGCCCCTCCCCAGGGCAGACACTGCTCGCAGGAGCCTGGGGTGTGGGGGACCCGCTGGCCTCGCTCCGTCGGGAGGACGTTCGGAAACGACCCAGTCCACAGCCCCAGCAACAGCCCAGGGTGGATACGCCGTGTCCAGATTGCTCCAAGGCTCGTCCCCTCCACTGGCCACTGAGTCCGACCCCCAGGCCCGCCCTCAGTGCAGTCTCTGTGCCGTGCAGGGGACCGACAGGGTGCACTTAGTGTGGACAGAAGGCTACTGGAAGGCGTCCCCGGGAGAGCCGCAGGGTAGAGCGGCAGGCAGCGAACAGCTCTCCCGGAGACGGTGGGGGACGCCCACCCAGACACCGCCAGCGCAGGCCCCGGCGCGAGGCTCCTGTTACGGCCACAGCGTGGCCACGGGGCATCTGGGCCGAGGCGCCGAAGACCAGCGCGGCTCTGCAGGGGTGGGGCGGTGCCCGGACAGGGCCTGGCGCCGGTGAGACCCGGCCACGGCCGCGCTGAGGGACTCCTTAAGAGGGTGACGACCCTGAGAGGGGTGGCGGGGTGCGCCCGCGGTGGCCCCTCTGGGACGAGCGGGCGGCGGGGTGGAAGCCGGGCCCTCTAGCCCAGCTGCCCGGTCGGCGGCCGTAAGACACGACCCTCACAGCAGTCCTGGGAGAAAGCGCCGTGGAGAAGCGGGGTCACTTCCCTGTCCTGTGGCAAGGATGCGGGACACCCCCTCGCCCCATCCTGGGGAGCAGCGAGGCGACAGGCCCTGGCGGGACAGGCAGACTCCAGGCCGTCTGCAGCCGCAGATGGGTCACCCAGAATTTCAGATTGATTTTTGTTTATTTATTTGTTGTTTTAAAGATTTATTTATGCACACAAGCAGTGGGTACAGGCCAGAGGTGCAGGGGTGAGAGGAGTCACCAGAGACAGAGCAGGGAGCAGAACAGGCAGATCCACTGAAACCCACTGCCGAGGGGAGCAGCGGGAGGCAGGAGAGGTCTGCTGCGCCCTGTGGGCCCCTCCCTGGCTGGCAGCAGGGATCGAACTCGTGCTGCAGCGGCTGCGGTTTGCTTCACAGTCAACCCGCTGTGCCACCAGGGAGGCCCCTCGGCTTGATGTTTAACAAGCGCCCCAATACCTGACAGGTCGTTTCCATCTGTCTGGTGTGTTTCCTCAGCAGGGACTGTCTGTGTGTAGAATGGGGCCTCTTTTAAGTATCAAAGCCTGCGCAAGGCCGGGCACTCAGTCGGGGGGACCACCCGCTGCCCAGGCCGCCTTCTGCTTGGGCACGAGGATGCCTGGCCGGGCTCCTGCAGCGGGGCGGCCAGAGGAGGCTGGTTTTCTAGGACTGCGGCGAATTCCGAGGTGTCGCGTCCTCCTGTGCCCTGGGGTTGGGTTCCCCTGCCCTGCATGCTCTGAGCACCCCCAGCCCGGCTCCCGGAGATTGCGGCCGGCTCTGTCCTCCCTGCCCAAGGCTGCTGCTTCCCCTGGAGCCACTGAAGCCGCAGCGCCCGCGCCAAGTGGCCCAGAAGCCGAGGGCAGCCGGGGCCCCGTGCTCCTTTGCCGCACGCTGGGGACATGGAGCCCTGTTGTCCCCTGGCCACAGCTGGCGGGCAGTGTCCCCTGCGGCATGGGGTCAGGCAGGCCTGGGCCGTGCCCGACATGCCGCGTGCTCGCCGTCACGCATCCTGCGTGGCCTCAGCGGCGCTGAGGCGTGTGCCCCTAGGACAGTCGGCGTGAGAGGTCCGCTCCCCCGGGCCGGGCCCTCCTGGCATCCTCGAGTGCGAGTCTCACGCCGTGCGCCCCTCCCCCCAGGTGGTCAAGACCATCGGCCTCCGGGAAGTGTGGTACTTCGGCCTCCACTACGTGGATAATAAAGGGTTTCCCACCTGGCTGAAACTCGATAAAAAGGTAAGCAGAGGCAGCTCTCCGCATGCTCGCGGGTGCTGTCTGCCCGTTGACGTGGAAGCGGAACACCCGCTCGGCTTTGTTTCTGGTTCTTTGTCATCTGTGCACGAGTTTCTATAGACAAAGGGCCGCGGTTTCCCGTAAAGGGGTGTTGGCTCGGACCCCCGCCCTGCCTGCCCTGCGCTCAGCAGCCGGGAGCCGTCGCTGCTCCAGGCCGTTTCTCCAGAGATCCTGATCTGTTTGGGTTATCTCCAGCGCCATGGATAGTGCTAGAGGAGAGCAGAGCGCTAAGAGGGTGTTTTCCAGCTTGGAAACTGGCCGTCCCCGGGCCCCCAAAGGCCAGCCCCGGCCCCCTGAGCAGGTGCTGCCGGGCGGCCGGGCCTGCTCTTGCCCACCGTGCGGCGTCCATGTCGTCCAGGTGTCCGCCCAGGAGGTCAGGAAGGAGAACCCCCTGCAGTTCAGGTTCCGGGCCAAGTTCTACCCCGAGGATGTGTCCGAGGAGCTGATCCAGGACATCACCCAGAAGCTGTTCTTCCTGCAAGTCAAGGAGGGCATCCTCAGCGACGACATCTACTGCCCCCCCGAGACCGCCGTGCTCCTGGGCTCCTACGCCGTGCAGGCCAAGTTTGGGGACTACAGCAAAGAGACGCACAAGTCGGGGTACCTCAACTCCGAACGGCTGATCCCCCAGAGGTGAGCAGCTGGGCCCGGGTGGCCTGAGTGTGTGAGAAGGGCCCAGAGCCCGGGACTCCTGAGGGCGTGTCCGGGCCCGACGGCAGCCCACGCTGCCCCTCACGCTGGCCAGCAGGCATGGCCCGCAGCCCCGGGACCCCCCACAGCGCCAATGGAAGAGCACGCGGGGACCCAGCGGGGGCGGCTTGGCACGCCGGCACCCACATGTGCCCTGGTCTGGCTCCTGAGGCCGGCGGCTGGCTCCCCTGCTGTGTGGTCAGCAGGCCCTGTCCAGTCTCTAGCCACCGACGGTCACCTAGCCGACCCCTTGGGGAGAGGAGGCTTTAACACGCCTCGGTAAGAGTATGGTTTTCGTGGCGGGGCCCATCTGGCCTGGGCTCTGGGTGCTCCCGGAGGCGGTTCGTCGGCCGCAGAAAGCCCAGCCCCAGGGAGGAGCAGGCGCTTCTGTGTGCTGTTGGAGCGAAGCTTTGTGGGCGGGGCCCGCCTCACGGCCGTGCGGCCCCTCTTACCCTCAGGGTCATGGACCAGCACAAGCTCACCAGAGAACAGTGGGAGGACCGCATCCAGGTGTGGCACGCCGAGCACCGCGGGATGCTCAAGTGAGTGTGTCACGCTGCACGGCTGGGGCCAGGCTGCAGGCCCAGAGCGGACAGGCCCAGAGCGGGCCGGGAGCGGAGGCCGGGGGTTCCTGCGTGGGGCGGGAGGCTCCTTAGCCTCACAGGCCTGGAAGCTTCTGCCCTCTTCTAGGTCTGCGGCTCCACTGGAGTCTAGCGAGGGTACCGTACAGCGGCCCCTTCTCTGCGGCACGGGGGTGCCGGTCCCTCGTGGTGGACACGTGGTTGCTCCTCTGCTGGGCCCTCCTCCCAGGCAGGGCCCTGTCCGCACGGCCCCTCGGCCGGTCATTGCCGTTTGGGGCTCAGAGACAGCGTGTCCTTCGCGTTTCCTGCCTGACCCCAGTGTCCTTTGTGGAGGAAAGTAACTGACCCCAGCGCGGCTGCCAGCGAGGGCAGTGCAGCCGCAGCCCCGGGCAGAGAGAAGGCCAAGCCCAGCACTGGACCGGGGACACTGCTGCCAGAGCAGCCGGCCCCAGCCTGTGCTCTGGGAAGTGCGGGCGGCCCCGCTGGGGCGCGCGCCGGTGGCGGGATGGGCTGAGCAGGCCCGGGGCCCCTCCCGCCATCTCTGCCGCGGTGAGACCAGGCGCTGCGGTGTCGCGGGTGAGGCAGTCACACTCAACGCGCCTCTGCGGTCTGCCCCAGGGACAGCGCCATGCTGGAGTACCTGAAGATCGCGCAGGACCTGGAGATGTACGGCATCAACTACTTCGAGATAAAAAATAAGAAAGGAACAGACCTTTGGCTCGGAGTCGATGCCCTCGGACTGAACATCTATGAAAAAGACGACAAGTGAGTGGAACTCCCGATGGCTTCCCGGGCTGGGGCGGTGGGCCGGGAGAACGGAGTCAGGGCCAGCATCTGGGTTGCTTTCGGCGTTTCACCTGGCAGCGTAGCCGGTCCGGTGGCCCTTGGGCATCTCCCGTCAGCGGCCAGCTCGGAGGCCTGCGTTCCCCTGGCCTGTCCCCGTCACCATTCACCGCTTGTAGCCAGGGCCCAGCAGGCAGGCCCCGGGGCCTGAGTCCAGAGAGGCCGGGAGAGCTGCAGGAAGGAGCCCTGGCTGCGGAGGCCCGGCCCGTGGCTTAGATTTCTGTTCATCCAGCCAAGAGTGTTTTTCGTGCTGTCAGAGACCTCAGATCTGCAAACAGTGACCTTTCTGTGCAGACGGAGCCTCGCTCGCACCTCTGGGCCCACTCTGGGGCAGGCCTGTGGGTGCTGAGCGGGTGGAGCAGCAGCCCCTTGCCCTCGCCCACCCCTGTGGCTGCAGGCACTGCACGAAGGAAGAAACTCATGGGGAGGAGGAGGCTCATGTTCACCACCAGCCTCAGCTCTCGAGCGCCCCAGACACACCCCGCTGGTGGCTGTCGGGCTTGGGTACTGGCTGAGCGCACAGTGCCTCAGGCAGAGGGCCCAGGCCCAAAAGCCAAGCCCGGCCCCTCCACCTGCTTCCTGCATCGTGAACGTGGGCAGCAGGCCGGCGCTGCGGGCTGAGTGCGCAGGCCCCAGGAACTGGGGAACTGGGGCAGAGCCGGTGTCCCGGCCCCTCCTGCAGGCTGTTCCTGTGCAGGGCTCCTGCCTACTGCACGCCACGCCCTCTCGCTGGAGTCAGGCGCTCGAGCTGTCACTCCCCTCGCCCCACGCCCAGCCCCTGCCCTCCGCAGCTGTGATCAGACGGCACTGCTTTTGACAACGCCAGCGCTCCAGCTCTACATGCCACCAGGCCTGCACAGGCGGACGTCCCTGCGGCTGGGCGGGGCCCGTGCCGGCCGCGCCAGCCTCTGCCCTGTGCGGGCGGTGGGAGGCCGGCCTGCGTGCGAGGGGCCTCTCTCCCCTGCAGGAAGGGCTGTGGGCATGGCCCAGCTGTGCTGCCAGACGCCAGGCCCTGCCCCAGGTGCGGGCCGGGCTGAACGCGAGCACTGTGGGAAGCAGGGGGCCCCGAGGCCCGAGTTAGACCCTGGGCTGGCTGGCTGGGCGCAGGGGCCGCAGGATCCATGCGCGAAACCGCCTCTGTTTGACCTCATTTCTCGAGCCACCAGATGCTGCAACAGCCATGTTCAGGGCCGTCCAAACAGGTTTCTCAAGCTGTAGGAAGCTGCCCCAGGCAAGAACTGGCTGATAGCAGCTGGTGTGACTACCCCAACCCACACAAGGTGGTTTCTCCAAGTCAGACTTCAGCCACCGCGCGCTCAGTCCTGTGCCGCTGTCCTCACGCCCCAGCGGCCAGACAGCTCACCCAGAGGTGACGTCTTCCCAAGGAGTGTGGCCCCGGCCAGGCTCACCTGGTAATGACATCTTGGTGGGCAGGAAGGGCAGCAGCTGGGTCCTGGCGAGGGGTCTGCACGCAGGCATGCCCAGATAGCCCCTTTTCTTCTAGAAGTCTGCAGTGGCGAGACCCCAGCTCACCTCCCGTAGGGAGGCGTCCCGAAGCTCCCCTCACGCGGGCAGGTGACAGCTCGTCCTGCGTTCAGACTCGGGGTGGGCCAGGAGAGGTGGGCTGTGTGCACCAGCAGCAGAGAGGAAGGGGGGGCAGCTCTACTGAGTGCACAGCAGCGCTCGGGACACCCATGTGTTTTGAGCTCAAATCCTAACAGTTCACTTTTCCAACTGGAAATATTTGCAGACTTGAAGAGGTTTCCAAAATAGTCAGCCAAAGAATACCCACAAGCCCTTCGCCCGCTGTACGGAACCATGGTGCTGTTGGGGAGTTAGGAGGTCCCGCCTGCAGCCGGGTGTCCGTTTGGGTTAGCCGGAGGCGCCTGCACCCCTCACCCTCACCCTCAACTTGTCGGCCTGGGGTTCTCTCCGAATAGACTCAAACTTTGCGTTTTGGCCAGAACCCCCCACAGGTGCTGCAGGGCCTCCCTGGCCTCTCCGTGGGGTGGCGCCGCCTGCTCTGGGGTCACTGGTGGCCAGTCACGGAGGTGTCCCCTGTGGGGTCACTGCCCCCCCCCTCCCTTCCGTGGCTGAAAGCGGATCTCAGGAGGTTGCTTTGAAACTTACAAGTAGCTTGTTTCTTATCATACTTCCCTTCTTCTACTTCTACTTCTAATGTCCTTGGCAAGTCTTACAAGAAATAGTTATCACGTGGTAATTCTAGAAATGAATTTTGTTGTTTTTAAGATTTGTTTTTATTTATTTGTGCACACAAGAGCTGGGGCACAGGCCAGAGGTGCGGGATGGGAGGGGTCACCAGAGGCAGAGTGGGGAGCAGAGCAGGGGGATCCCCTGAAACACACTGCTGCGGGGAGGCAGGAGAGGTCTGCTGTGCCCTGTGGGTCCCTCCCCGGCTGAGGATCGAACGCGCTGCAGTGGCTGCCGACAGCTTCACAGCGCTGAGACTTTACCCCTGCGCCACTAGAGGCCCTAGAAATGCCTCCTAAAAAATTATTCTTTCACATTTATTTTCTGTAATTCTGTAAGGAGCCAGTTTATCTTCCCCATTTGTTGTTTAATTGACGTTACTGAGGATTCTCAAGGAGCCACAGAGAAGGCCCAATCCCAACCCTGAATTCGAGAAGGACTGATGTGAGTGGAGCGCATCTGAAGGCCGCGGCCGAGCTGCACAGGCAGCAGCCGTGGGTGATGGCCGGCCGACGGGGGCCTCTGCTCCCGCTTTCTCCCCTGAGCTCGCTGCCGGAATGGAGCCGCACCCTCTCGGCGCCAGCCAAGCGCGCCTGACCCCCTCCTTTGTTTTCTCACCGCAGGCTGACCCCAAAGATCGGCTTCCCCTGGAGCGAAATCAGAAACATCTCCTTCAGCGACAAGAAGTTCGTCATCAAGCCCATCGACAAGAAGGCACCTGTGAGTGCAGCGGGTTTCCGGGGTGACCCAGAGTGCCCGGGGCGGGGAGAGTGGCCGGCTGTTACGCTGCGGGTCAAGGGCCCTTGGGCCAGGGACTGACCTTGACCGAGGGGAGCGGCAGAGCCCAGGTGTCCCCACAAGCTGGCCGTCCGTCGGCAGTGGCCTCGTTCCTGCGAAAGAAAGGGCAGCTCTGGTCACCGCGCCTTGCCCGGCAGGAAGCAACCCACAAGTGCTGCGTGTTTGGGCTTTGGGGGATGTTCGCGTTCAAGTGGAAACCCACTGCCTCTGGCCGGGGTGCTGGGGTACCGGGGTGCAGCACCCGCCCCGCCCCCGGCTGGTGGGCACCACGCCAGCCTCGGCGTGCTCTCGCTTCCAGGGCTCCCCTCGCAGCTCAGCCTCCTTAAGAAAAGCCACACCCGCCTGCCCTGTGCCCCTGGTCTTCACAGGCGCGGTGGGAAGGTCACGAGACAGGCGGCAGTGGCCCGGGGCGCTCAGCCAGCAAGGGGCCCTGTGCCCTGAGGCTGGAGCAAAGGGCCAACTGCTAGCGGCTGGCCTGGTGCAGAGGAAGTTGATCTTGGTTTTCATGTTCTGCTAAACATAAGTCTTTGGTTTTGTTTGCACGGAAGAGTTAAGACACACGTAGCGCGTGTGTGTGGTCGAGCGGCCGAGGACTTGGTTTTCTAACCAGAAATCTGGTTCTTTAAAAAGTGGCCCCTTGGGGAACCCGCCCTCTTCCCTGCAGCCTCTCCCGCCGGCCGAGGACTTGTGCCGCACCACAGCGGGGCCCAGTGAGGCAGAGCGACGGGGCCGCCCAGCCTCGGAGCCAGGCCTGCACTCCTGGGGGCCCGGGCAGCGCAGTGGGCGTTGCTGCTCACTCTGGGTGGGCCGCTCGGCCCACGGTGTGAAAACCAGAGGCCAGACACTGCCCGTGGAAGTGTTTCCTTTGCTGCAAGTGCTTCCTGCGCTTCGCAGACTCTGGCCGGCCCTCAGGGCAGTTTGCATCGCTTAACGTTGAACTGGCATTTGAGACACACCCTGCGGTGCCGGGGAACCCTACATCCATCTGCAGCGCATGATGGGGTCCTCGTGGGGACCCCGCCACTCGGCCCCAAGATGGGCGGCCGTGTGAGCAGGACATTCCTGGTGCCTGGGAAGCATCTTCTCGGTGAGGTGGGGCAAACGTTTTGAACGATTTGTTGTTGTTTTGCTTTTTTAATTTCCCGGACAGCAGCCGGAGGTCTGGAGTACCCTGTTTAAGAATTAAGTTGTGTGATTTCAGAATGTCCTAAGTGTTGCTTCTGAAAAGCTACTGGGCGTTTCCTGGCCATTGACCCCCAAGCAAAGGCGGCCCGCTGCCCAGCTCAGGCGGTCACCCTCGTGCTGTATAGAGAAGAAGCAGGGAGGCAGCCTCGCTGGCCTCTGCTCGCCCACCCAGGCCTTCACCCGCCCAGGCCTGCTTTCCACTGGAAAGCAGGAGAAAAACAAGTAAAGCAAGTAAAACCCCGGTTGGCAGTGGGTCTAACAATGCAGCTGTGATTAAATAACAAATCGGGACGAGGGGGTGAGAGACCAGTGGGTTGGGCTGGGAAAACCTCCCAGAGGAGCCCCAAGGTGGGGGGCGGGGCGTGAGCTGCTGGCGAGCCGTGTCCACTCTGCACCCTGCACCTTGGCCTCTCTCCTCGGCCGCACCGCCCAGACTTTGCACTTGGGGCGGTGGAAAATTCCCCTGGTGACCTTTCATCTAGAAGATAGAAGGGCGCCCCAAGACGCAGCTCACGCCCTGCAGGTCAGAGGGCCTATCTCTGGCCACTGCTGCAGGGCCCCGCGCCACACTAGAGGCCACGTCCAGCCCCGCTCAGTGACCCAGCACCAGCCCAGAAAAGCCCACTTCTCCTCCCTGCCACAGGACGCTGGCCGGGCCTGGGCGCGTGGCGGTCCGGAACCCGCCCAGGCAGCCCTGGGTGGGCTGGGACGAGCTGTCGCCTCCCCGCAGGGAAGGGCCTCGTCGCCTGGCTTTGTATTTAAGATTTGAAATGATGCAGAAAGGGAAACGCACGTCAGGCTGCGGCCACCCTTTGCTGGGCTTCTCTCCTGGAGGCCCGACGTGCCCCCCCTCCTGTCTGAGCTCTGAGCCCGGGGCCGCCCCGCCCCGCTCTGCCGCGTGGTTCCCGTCGGGGCCCGCGGTTCTCAGCCGCCGGGGCCAGGCAGGGTTTTGGGTCCTGTGAAGAGCCGTGGGCGGCGCGCTCGGGTTAGACATCTTTAAGTGGAGCTCTCTGTTTGCTTCTAACTTGATACCAGGCGGCGGGGATTCCCGTGGCCCCTGCGACGTGGGCCACAAGCCGCCCTGTCCCAGCCAGTCCTCGGACCGTCTCTGGCCCTGGGCATCGTGAAGGGACGCTCCTGCAACTCTGGCCCTCGGTGCTTCGGAGGGGCTCTTAAGGGAGCCGGAGCCGACCAAGCTCTTCTGCAGCGCCTCGGAGCCGGCAGCCCGCGAGGCTGTCATGGCCAGAGCACGGGGTTGTTTTCTCTTGTGTAATCGGAGATAGGTGGGTAATAAAAATACCTGCTGCTCCCAGCTCTGCAGACACCTCCCGGAAAACCCGATGACTTAATCACAAGTGTGTGAAACCCCAAGGAGCGCCCCACCCAGGAAGCCGGGCCCCAGCAGCAGGGCGCTCTCCCCCGGCTTCTGGGGCACTGGAAAGGCGGAGGCACCGGGAAGGCCCCCATGGGGCAGCGAGGAGCTCCCTGGGCCTGGAGTGGCCGCAGCCACGGCACTGTCTGTCTCAGTTGCCCCTTTCCTGGCCTAGTGACGGATCTGGGTGCCGAGGGCCCGTGATCGAGATTGAGAGGAGAAAGGGAGAAGGACAGAGACAGGCGTTTTTAAATGACGTTGAGGATTTTTGTTTGTTTGTTTTAAAGATCGATTTATTTATGCATGCAAGAGCTGGGGTGCCAGCCAGGGGTACTTGGAGGTGGGAGGATGCACCAGAGACAGAGCGGGGAGCAGAACAGGCGGATCCACTGAGATACACTGCTGAGGGGAGCAGCGGGGAGGCAGGAGAGGTCTGCTGTGCCCCGTGGGTCCCTCCCTGCCCCGGGATCAAACCCACACTGCAGTGACCGCCGACAGCTTCACAGTGCTGCCACCTAACCCCGCGCCCCCGGGGAGGCCCCTTAATGAGGGTTTCTAAGCCCAGTCCCCTGAGTCACCCGCACCACGCACAGCACAGCAGAGAGCTGGGGAGTTGGCTGCCGTGACCCAGACTGCCGCACACGTGCCACGGGGTGCCTCCAAGGAGGCTCCCTGCTTGCAGCCGTGGGCGCTGGTGTCCGGCCAGCTCAGTCGTGCCGTCCTGAGTCCGTCACTGCATCTCCTTTGCTCCCACAAGCGGCCCACCCAGCAGCGACCCTCCCGTCATGCCTTTGGGGCGTGGGGGTCCATGCTGCACGCGTCCGGTGCTCCTAGGCTGTCAGTCACCCCAGATGTGCTCTGAGCCCCTGAATCCTCAGCACCGGTTGGTCCTGGCAGCGGATGACGAGCCTGGCCCTGCTCTGGGGACAGCGGGCGAGGGCCAGCACCGCGGCTGACCCTCTGTCCACGCGGGGTCCAGGAGCAGCGCTGGGAGCGGGCGGGGCGTGGGCAAGCTGCTGCCGTCGTCCCGGACGGGTGCCGGCATCCCTGGCATGCGGGGCTGGACGCGACACCCCGAGACGGGCGCTGGGAGGCAGTGCCAGTGTGGAAGAGGCCAGTGGGGCTGTCGGGCCGGGCCAAGCCCTCCCCGCGCCAGGACCCGGCAAGAAACCGGCACCGTGGAGCCGGGCGCTTGGACAGAGAAGTCGGCCGCCCTGGGCAGAGCCGGCCAGTGACTGCGGGCCGAGAGGACAGACGGGCTGAGCGCAGAGCCAGGGGCTGGGCGGCACTCGAGCACCCCCACAGCCCCGCGCCAGAGCCGGTGCCTCGTGGGGGGTCTAGCCCCAGGGCGGGCAGACCCTCTGGCCCGGTCTGTCCGGAGAGAAGCCTAGATTCCGTGGGGAGGCGTGGGGAGGCCGCGTCAGCGCCCGCTCTGCCCCGCAGGACTTCGTGTTCTACGCCCCCCGCCTGCGCATCAACAAGCGGATCCTGCAGCTGTGCATGGGCAACCACGACCTGTACATGCGCCGCCGGAAGCCCGACACCATCGAGGTGCAGCAGATGAAGGCCCAGGCCCGGGAGGAGAAGCACCAGAAGCAGCTGGAGCGGTGAGCGGAGGCCGTGTGCCGGGGTGGGGCCCGCACGGGGGCCGGGCGGCTCGGGCCACTGAGCCGTCCCTGCAGGGACCAGCCGTGAGGTGTGGGCACGGCCGCCTGCCCACGGGGCCTGCCCGGCCCCTGCGAGGTGCCGCCTCTGCGTCCTGGACTCAGGCCGCCGGTAGTCCAGGGCAGGGAGACCGCAGGTGCCTGTCCCCGTGACCGTCGGGGAAGAAAGGCCTGGCAGTGACCCGGCACTGCTGGCCACGCAGCGCAGCTCTGGAAAGAGCGTGCCTGAGGGAGTGTGCAGGCCCCCACCCGGCTTCCAGTAGGTCAGGGGTGAAGCCTAGAATTTCGTGGGCTCACCCTTTAGAGGGAATTTAAACCCCCAGGGCAGGAATTGACCGTTCCGGGAGGGGGGGAAACACGCATGGCCCAAGTGACCAGCTGTCTCGGCCACCCAGCCCCACAAAACAGGCCTGGGGCTGGCGGTGTGTGCCCGCACGCCCTCAGCGGGGACGCCCAGCTACAGAGGTCAGGTCGGGCACGCGCGTTGCGGTCAGAAACCCCCACAAACCCCCACCGGCTGCTCACATCCCCCTCTCCCCCTGCAGGCAGCAGCTGGAGACCGAGAAGAAACGGAGGGAGATTGTGGAGAAGGAGAAAGAGCAGATGCTCCGGGAGAAGGAGGAGCTGATGCTGCGGCTGCAGGACTATGAGCAGAAAACCAAGAAGGCAGAGAAAGGTGGGTGCCCGGCGCTGGTCGTCTTCGGGGTGTCTGGACACAGTCCACAGAGAGGGACAGACACCCGACTTCCAGGAGCACATGTCCCGGCTCTCAGCCCGAGGCCGATGCTGCCGTGGAAAGCGGCCCCTGCTTTATTTCCAGCATGCTGCCTGTGCCAAGCGCTCTCTGGTTAGCTCGTAGGTTTCCCTCTGGCCTGTGAGATAAGTGCTGAGGGCTCCCCATTTCCTCACGAGGGTGTTAAGCCAGCAGGGAGGAGGACTTGCCCGAGCTCACACCGTTGTCGAGCAAACCGTGTGCCCGCCCTGCGCACCCAACAGGGCGGGCAGTCGGGTCTCGGCCGCCGGGGCCAGCGTGCTCCCGCGACCCCGGCCGGGGCTCCGGCCCAGCGCACCCGCCTTCGTCAGAGAATGCCGTGCGAGCAAGCCAAAACGCGTGCGCTCCACCTCCTCGCTGGGCACGTGCCGGGCCAGCTGGCTGTAAATGGCACTGGACACTCCCGTGGGCCTCCAGGGTGGGCGTGATGAGAGGCGAGGACCCAGAAGTACCCCAAGCCCCGGGACGGTGCTTGGTGAAGTGCGGGTCAAAGCCAGCGCCTCCTCGAGGGACGGCTCCCGCGCCCTCAGAGTCCCAGTTGGGCAGACCGTGGGACGATGAGCTGCACGCACCCCGCCTGGCCGGCTGCCTGGCTGCCCTGGGCAGCAGACACCCTGTCGGGCTCCCACACCCCGGGCGCGCCGGCAGGGCAGCACAGACCGGGTCCGCGTCCCCGCAGAGCTCTCGGACCAGATCCAGCGAGCCCTGCAGCTGGAGGAGGAGCGGAAGCGGGCCCAGGAGGAGGCCGAGCGCCTGGAGGCCGACCGCATGGCCGCGCTGCGGGCCAAGGAGGAGCTGGAGCAGCAGGCGGTGGATCAGATGAAGAGCCAGGAGCAGCTGGTGGGCCGGGACCTCGGGCTGAGTTACAGAGCGGGCAGCAGCGGCACCGCGTGACGGCTGCACCTGGCTGTGCCGTGATGCGCTCCTGGGGCGGCCGGGGTCGGGAGGTGGCCGGAGGGAGGTGCGGCCGTCTGCACCCGCGGGCCACAGACGCTGCTGTCGGTGGGGGCGGGGGTATGGGCTGCGGGCAGCCAGGACTGTCCGGCACAAACGAAGCCGCGGAACGCACCCAGAGCAACGTGCTTGGCTTCCCGCAGGCCGCGGAGCTCGCGGAGTACACCGCCAAGATCGCCCTGCTGGAGGAGGCGCGGAGGCGCAAGGAGGACGAGGTGGAGGAGTGGCAGCACCGGGTGAGGATGGGGCGCGCGGCGGGGGCGGGGCCTCCACCCTCGGCCGGCCGGCTCGGTGTCACCGAGGACGGACCCAAACCCGGGGGGTTTCCGGAGGGGCCGGAGTGGGCTGTGCCGTTCGTTGGCTGCGGGCTGGGGCGTGGGGCCCCGGCTCGGCGCCTCCGTTTCCCGGTGGCAGGGTGGAAGCGGCACCACGTTGCGCAAGGGCCCCACGAGGGTTTGAGCTGGCCACGCGAGGCCACGGTGGGCTTTGCGCGGGCAGCGGCTCTGAGCGCCTTCAGGCCATGGCACCTGGGCGCAGCTGCACCTCCCTCCCGGCCCCCACCCCGCCTGGGGCCCCTCTGGAGACACGGCCCCCCTCCGCTCTTCCCGGCCCTCGACCCAGCCCCGCCTGCCCGCGGACTGAGGCACGTGGCCCCAGGCCGGGAGGGGCGGCCAGGCTGGCCCGCGTGCTGCGGCCACCAGGAGGCGCCCGCGAGTCCTCACCGAGCCTGTCCGCTCTCACAGGCCAAGGAGGCCCAGGATGACCTGGTGAAGACCAAGGAGGAGCTGCACCTGGTGATGACAGCCCCGCCGCCCCCGCCGCCCCCGGCCTACGAGCCCATCAACTACCTGGTGCAGGAGGAGCAGGATGGGGACTCGGAGTCCGCGGGCTACAGCGCCGAGCTGTCCAGCGAGGGCATCCTGGACGACCGCCACGAGGAGAAGCGCATCACCGAGGCCGAGAAGAACGAGCGCGTGCAGCAGCAGCTGCGGGTGAGGGGCGGGGCCACGGCTCGAGCCCCGGCGGGGGCGGGCCGCGGGGGCGGGCGGGCGCCGGCCGGCTGACCTGTCCTCCTGCCGCAGACGCTGACCAGCGAGCTGTCCGAGGCCCGCTTCGAGAACAAGCGGACCCACAACGACATCATCCACAACGAGAACATGCGGCAGGGCCGGGACAAGTACAAGACGCTGCGGCAGATACGGCAGGGCAACACCAAGCAGCGCATCGACGAGTTCGAGGCCATGTGAGGCCCGGCCGGGCTACGTCCGCGCCCCGGCGCCCTTGTGGCCCTGACCCAGGCCGGGCGGCCGCACGGCCTCGTGGGCGGTGGGGCTGGGCCCCGCGGAGCTCCCGGGTCTGTCTTTCCCAGTTGTATCATAGTGCCAAATAGGCCTGATTTCTACTGTTCTTACTGAATCACTCCCCGGGTCGCGCTTGGGGCGCGACCATCAGATTGAGGAGGTGCGGCCGCTGGGTGACCCTCTCGCCTCCAGCCGCTGCCGCATGATGCCAGAACCCGTGAGATTCACAGAACCGCGCGGCTTCTCCTCTGTGCCATACTCGCTTCTGTGTTTGAAATTAGCTCCACGTGATTGATTCGTTCTTGATTTCTATGAAGGATCCACCTTGCATATTTATGTTTTTGGAGGGATGAAAATCAATTTGAAAGTGAGAGGGCACTGCTCTCCCGTGCTCGCGCCGGGTGATTCCCTTCCTCCGTCCCTCCTGCGGGCCCCGCCGGCTGGAGGGGTCGGCCAGTGAGATGCAGGAGGTCGCTCTGCTCCCGGACAGACTTCTCTTGTCTGTCTGGTTCTTTGCTTTCCAGCTAGAGCGCTACTTACACGCCTAATTCATGATCAGCTACGGAGCATAGTATTTATATGTAAGTGCTAATATGGGTTTGTAACATTAGTTTTAAAAAGGGAAAGTTGTGTTCTGTATATTTTGTTACCTTTTACAGAATAATAAAAGAATGACACATTAAAGCCATGTAACCAGCACTTGACGCGGGGCATGAGGGCAGCAGCAAGGCTGAGCCGCTGTCGTCTCATCTGCCAGGGCCTCTGTGGGTGCTCTTGGCACCTGTTACAGGCTGTGCACACACAGCTTTTCTCCTGCGCTTTCTGGAAACACACGCCGCTAACCCAGACTCGGGCCCGCCCTGCCTCGTCCCGCCTGGTCTCCACCTCTGCCCCCGTGAAAGAGCTGGTGCTCACCTGCTTCCGCCCTCCCACGGCCCGAGAGGCTCAGACGCCAGCCCACCTGCTGGTGCTGCTCCCCTTTGGGTTGAGCCGCTCTCTGCAGGGGACACCCCCCACCGCACTCCGACACGCACGCAGGCACGCACGCAGGGCTGTATGCTACATTTGCGAGGCGGGAGCCTCGGTGGCCTCGACACTTTGCAAGACCAGACGTCTTGGAGTGGACCTGAGAGCGCCCCACCCCAGAGTGGTGATCTCCCAGGTTCCCAGGACCCCAGAGACCGAACCCCCTTCCCCGGGGAGGGTTTTCTGCAGGAGAGGGGAGGAACAGATGCACCCCAGGCTCCCTCTTGGTCTTTGAAACACCCAAACCACGGCCCTAACGTCCACTCTGACCAGCCAGTGAGACGGGTAAGGAGCATTTATTGAGTCTGGCCGTTCCCCACACACACACCACGCTGAGGCTGACTGCTGGAGTCACCGTCGCTTGGCGACAAGCCTGCGTCCCGGGCAGAGCGTCCGAGGCAACTTGCTTGAGGGCACATGTCCGGCGGCCGGCATGGCTCCCAGGGGGGTTCTAGGGCGGCTGTGGGGCCATACGGGCAGCCCTCGATGCCTGCCGGAGAGAAGGCGCCGGACAGGTGGGGTCTCCGCTGGCTTCCACGCACAGGCCGGCCCACTGCGGGGCGCTGCAGGGCGCAGGCTCCCAGGCGCTCCAGAGCCCCCGCCGGAGCCGCCTCAGTGCAGCACCAGCGTCATGTCTGTCCATAGGTTGGGGCTGGAGAGGACTCTCCGCCACTGCAGCTCCTCCTGTGCGTGCGCGTCGGCGCTGCCCGCTGCGTCGTCCTCTGGTGGGAGAAGGACAGTCGGTGGGAGTGCCGGCACCACGCCCCGCCCTCTCCTCCGCTTTTAAGAAGGGACGCCAGCAAGCGGGGAAAGCATCTCCAAGACCGTGGACATGAGAGGGAGCCACACATGCACGCACGCACATGCATGCACACACACGCACATTCATGCACACGCGCGCGCACACACACACTAAGGGCTCTGCTTGGGTGGGCTGGGGCAGCTCAGCCCCGTGGTCACCAGTTTGAAATAGAAGGGAGGTGGGGTTTGGGGGGTGGGGGTTAGGGGTTCCAGAAAGGGAGTCGACGGGCCACGCGGCACAGTGGTCTTGGACAGGTGGGGCGCTCCACCTGGGTGCCAGGATGTTCATGGGGGGGGGCTTCTTGTGGGGGAGACCTTTAAAAGGCCCCGAGATGCCGGAGTCCTGTGAACTGTGGGCCTCGGCGGGAGTGCCAGAGAGGCGAGGGGGGTGCTCTAGTTGTCACAGCATTTGGGGGGCAGAGCTGGTGGCCAGCAGCAGGGCCACAGACCCCCCGACAGCAACACGACAGCTAAGCAGCCCTAAGAGCATCGCCCTTGAGCCCCTCCGGGTGAAATGCTTGCTGAAGCTTTTTTTTGTTTGGGTTAAGAAGGTAGTTTCCTTTCAGAAAATAATCCTGTGCCTGCAGCCAGAAACAAAAGCAGATGCTGTGCCCGCGTCCTTTTGAGGCCGCACGTCGGTTTCTCTGTGGCCTAAATGATTTAAACGGCTGGAGTGCGCGGGGCCATCCGGGCGACGCGTGCTCTGCCAGGCGGGTCGGCCACCTCACGCCGCCCGTCACCTGCCGCCCTGGGAGCACCCCCCGCCCCCGCCAGCCGGCCGCAGCACCGCCGGCCCGGACACACCACTCACTGGCGCCCAGCTTCGCTCCTCCCAGCAGGCGGTCGCCCAGCCCGAAGACGGCCTGGTCCCACACGGTCAGCTCCAGGCTGGCCTGGTGCAGCTGCGCGGCGCTCAGCCCGCTGAACACAAAGGAGTGCTTCCACTGTGGGCTGCCCTGCCTCTTCAGCACCGGGGACTTCCGCCGCAGCTTCTGCTGGTCCGGCAGGGTGAGGCAGCTGGAGGAGGAAGCCACGCAGAGCCTGGGGGTGCGGACTGCCAGGGGGATGATACGTGCTACGGACTGAATCACTGACCAGTACAAACTGAGGCCTCCCTGGTGGTGCAGGGGTTACAGGCACGGTGATGTCAAGCTGGCCACAGCCACTGCAGCGTGAGTTCGATCCCCAGCCAGGGAGGGACCCACAGGGCGCAGCAGACCTCTCCTGCCTCCCCGCTCTCCCCTCAGCGGTGTGTGTCAGTCGATCCGCCTGTTCTGCTTCCCGCTCTGTTTCTAGTGAGTCCTCTCACACCCCGCACCTCTGGCCTGCACCCCAGTTCTTATATGCATGAATAAATCTTTAAGAAATAAGGTAGGGGCTTCCCTGGTGGCACAAGGGGTTAAGCACCACACAAGTTATCTGCAGTCACTGGAGCACAAGTTTGAACCCCGGCCAGAGTGGTGACCCACAGGGTGCAGCAGACCTCTCCTGCATCCCGGCTGCTCCCCTCAGCAGTGGATTTCAGCAGATCCGTCTGTTCTGCTCCCCACTCTGTCTCTGGTGAATCCTCTCACCCCCACACCTCTGGCCTATACCCCAGTTCTTGTGTGCATAAATAAATAAATCTTAGGAAAAGAATCAATAAAAATAAAACAAAAGTTTGAAACAACGAGAACGGGAAGCACCAGACTGGCTGTGCAAGCTCTCACTGGATGCTCCACTGTGTGGGTATCAGCCCCTGTGGCTCGGATCCCGCATCTGGGTACCCCTCCCCAGGCAACAGCAGGGACCAGGGCCCCACGCACGGGTCACCTCCGTGGAACCCAGGAAAGGAAACTGGGAGAGCCAGCCACTTGCCCAGGGCGGGCGAGGACACGCGGTCCGTCTGCACAGGGTGGCTGGCCTGGCGTTCCGCCCTCGCTCCCGCCACGACCCAGCAGCTCCAGAGAGTCTGCTCTACCCGGGACACCCATGAATGAGCATGGAGTGTGAAGTGTCACCTCACGTCAGCTCTGAGACAGCTAAGGACACAGGCGCTAAGCGCTCCACGGCAGCCAGTGAGTGCTGGCCTCCCCGGGCTGCAGGGGCAGGGAGCTTCGGCTCCGGGTCAAAAGGCAGATTCCAAATCTAGCCTCGCCGTGCCCCAGCCTGCAAGTCTGGGAAATCAGCCTGCCACCTGCTGCGCTGGGTGTCCGTCGCCAGGCCAAGTGAGACGGGTTTGTGATGCTACTGCAGTGGCCCTCAGGGGCCGGCTGTGGGTGGAGCGGCGCGTCGGTTAGTGACCCCGCCGGCTCCAGTACCTACCCCTTCACGAAGGAGTTCAAGGTGCCATCCGGCCGCACTGGCAGGTTCCTGGCGCCCAGCACGACCAAGCAGAGCTGGCCGTTTGCTGGCGGCGGCTCTGTCCCGGGAGAGAAAAGTTGCTCTTGAACCTACTTCGAACATTACAGGCAAAGCCACCCCCCAAAAAACCCTGATAGGTCAGGACAGGACCCCCGAGAGCTGCAGAACGAGGCGCATTCCCCGCCTGAGGCTCCATGGCCTACTCCCTCGCTGCCCCCTGGTCCTGTGTGGATGCCAGGACAGAGCTCGCTGAGGAAGCTGCAAGGCGACAGGGAACCCAAGGGGAGGAGGGAGGCGGGAGTTGCAGCCTGACTGGGGCAGCAGCTTTGAGAAGGTGGGCGCGCCGAGGCCTCTGCTCAGGGCCTCGGGGATGGCCACGTCCTGGTGCAGGCACCTGTGCCAGGGAGGCGAGGCAGGGGAGCACACCTGTGCAGTGAGCACAGGAGGAAACAGAACCTGTGGGCTCTGCCGCGGAACTGCCCGGTCTCCCGGCCCCTGCCTGCCCGCACTGTCTTCTCGGTCATGGAAGGAGGTCAAGTGCCCGTAAGGTCCCGGAACCTGTCCCCACGGGCTGCTGGATGGGCAGCTGCCCGCTGGCCTGGGAGCAGGGCCATCCGCCGGCGCCCTGCAGACGGCCCAGACGTGCGCTCTGGCCTGTCCCGACTGCAGACGGCCGCTCTCCAGGGGGTTGTGGCTGTTTCCTCCAGGAAGGTCGTCCGGGCTGGCCCCCCGGGAGGGGCCTCCGGGCCAGTGTCCTCAGGGCCCCGTGAAGTGAGCATCAGGGATGCTTGGGGGAGAGGACGGCTCCGGGCCAGGCGCACAGCTCTGAGTTCCTGGGGCGCGGGGCGGCGGGGGCAGCGAGTGATAGTGCCGGGAGACGCTCACCCGCGCCCCACCCCCCTGCCCGCCCGCCGCCTGCTGCCCAGGCTCTGGGCAGCGACGCTGCAGACGTGGTGCTGGGAGCCGCCTACCTTGCTGCGCCTCCTGTGGCTTCCCGGGCCCCTCCGGGATGACCAGCTTCGCCCTGACCGCGAGCTCCCCCTTCCTGGCAGGGGAGAGGCCCTCTTCGCTCTTCTCTGCCTGGGGGCAGAGGCTGAACTCAGCAAGGGCCCCAAGTCCCCCGTGGCCTGCAAGGTCCGAGCCCCAGAGGCCACAGTCCCCCAGCCCCCCGCCATCGGGTCACCCCCGTCCCAGTGGGAAGGCCTGGGGTGGGTCAGAACCACCCTTGGGGCTGAGGGGCTCAGCCTACTGGTGGGGAGGGAGACCCTGGACTGGGGAGGTGAGGGCATCCTACGGGCAACCCAGGAAGACTCACTGCCGGCCCCGGGCTGCAGGCCGGCAGCAGGACAGGACTGCTGCACAGAGCTGCGGGAGGGCCTCAGCCCAGCCCACCGGGGGCCACAGCCTCCGTCCCAGGCCGGGCCCCACCTCCGGTGCCCGGGGCTCCCCGGCAGGCGTCTCTGCGACGGCCCTTCGAAGAGGGACGTCAGCGCTCGAGGTGGGGTTGGGGGTCACGCAGCCTGAAACCGGACCCACCTTGGCCCGGAGCGGATACCAGCAGAAAGCCCGGGTCCGGCCGTCTTCGAAGTCCCACGTGGCCAGAGGGACGATCACTTCTCCCAGAAACACCCTCCGGGAGAGCGTGCCCAGGTGCCACACAGACACCTGCAGCCGCCGCGTCGCCAGCTGGGCCGGCTCCACCTGGTACTGTGGGGCAGAGGGCGGTCAGCCGGTCCCGGGCACGCCCCGGCCTGCAGCCAGCCCCAGGGGCGCAGCGCGCTGGGGCTCCCCCTTCCCTCACTGGCAGGCCACACCATGCCCAGTGCCCAGTGCCCAGTGCTTGTCTGGGGAGGGCTGAGCCCCTTCCACGGCCAAGAGCAAAGCACGGAGGGAAGCCTGTGTCCCCAGGCCTCTCTGGAAGTCCAGCCGCGCTCCCCCCCGCCTGGGATCCAAGCGTGCATCGGCCTCAAACCCACTCAGCAGGGTGGACGACAATCGAGTTTTTAAGTTGCAAAGCGCCTGCTTCCAGCAAGGGCGTCCGCCTCAAGGACACGTGCGTGGTGGGCGCTCGGAGCCCCACGAGGCCGCAGCTCTGCTGCCCCAGCGTCCACGCACAGGGCTGTAAGAAAGCCTCCTCTTCCGACCCCAGCCCCGGGCCCCTCCTGCACCAGCCGGGCCCGCCTCCCTCTGCGAGCCCCTCGGCGGGTCTCCTCAGCCGTGAGCGCAGGTTGCGCGTCTGCCCTGCCCGCGGCACGCCAGGTGCTCCGGCCCTCACAGGCCTCCGCGAGGTCCGCCTCGCCGCTCGCCCGCCCACACTGCAGGTGAGGCTCAGAAAGGGGCTCCCTGGGCCCCAAAGCCAGTCCGGGGCAGCCAGGACCCACATGGACCAAGGGACCCCAGTTCTTGCTGCTTTCGCTTTGCCCAGTGCCACTGCACCCCAGCTTCCCCGCGGTCTGAGCCCCGACTCCCCTGGGCACCAGGCTGTGCGTCCACTTAAAGCAGGTGCGTTTGTGTCCCTCTGGAGAGGGGTCACAAACCACCCGCACCCCTCTCACGGTGTGGAGCAGGACACACAGCGAGGACCGCGTGGGCCCCTCCCTCGTAGACACGGAGGCCGGCGCCGCCCCAGGTGAGGCTGCAGGGCCTGTCGCAAGGCTCTGCTGCCCCCCAACAGCTGGCCTCACGGCCGCACCCCCACCTCTGCCTCTTCCCTCTGGGGGATTTGCGCCTTGGGGGTCATCCGTGCCGTGGGCCGGGGTTCAGCCAGTTTTCCTCAAGCCCACGGCCCGCTGAATGCTGCCGTCCTGGATCTGCACACACACAGACCCCACCTCGGCCCTGAACCCCAATGCAGGCCGCCCACCCGGCTCTGCAGAAACCACCGATCCTCTGTCCCACTGACAAAACGGGCGAAGACCCAACACTTCCCGTCTCCGTATTTCCCCCCCGGCGTCTGCTTCTCCCCTGACGTGACCAGACACGTGGGCTGGCCGCTCGGACGACAGAGGCGCCTGGAACCATGCGGCCGCCCGCAGCTCCTACGGGCCATCCTCAGAGTGCCCGCGCTCTCCGCACGGACAGACGGCTGCACCGGGCCAACCAGGGCCCCTCCGCTTTCCCAGGCCCTAAATAGCATCCCAGGCCGCAGACAGGCCGTCTTCCTGCACAAGGGCCCGGAGCTCCTTTCCACCCTGGCCACGAGCGCTGGGCGCAGGCGTGCCTGGCACTGCACTCGTGTTAATGGCCTCCAGGATCCAGGGGGCCCGGCGCTGGACCGTGGCGGGGCCCGGCCGGCCGGGGGACTAGGCCGGAGTGTCTGTCCGGCGATACCTTCAGGGTGTCCTGGAAGGCCGGGTCCACCGTGTTCCTCTGGACTCTGGTCTTGCGCTTGCCCTGGGAGGAGCTGTCCGGCAGCAGGTAGGTCTTGACGTACCTGGAGGGAGGACAGGCAGTGAGGGCTCGGGCAGGAGCGAGGAGACACTCACCGGCGTCTTCTTCCTTCTGCTCTCTGTGGTTTGGGGGTGTTGGGGGTGAGAGCCTCCTGAACGGATTACACACATAGGTTATGGACTTCGACCCCCACGCCAGACCTACAAGATCCAAGAACCACAAACCCCATAAGGTCATGATCGAAGAGCGGATCACGGGGACCTGGGGGTGGAGCGGAGCAGCCAGGCTGGGTATAAAAGCAGACACTGGGCTTGGGGGCTCTCTTTTCCTCGGGAGCCAGCTCTAGCGCGCCGTTGGGGTCCAGCTCCGAGGAACCGGTAGGACATTTACGGATCTGTACCCCTCTCCCCCTTGTGTTATCGCCACGCTATTTCCCTTCTCTTGTAAATAAAACCCTTTATCAACCTTTGTCGTGTGTGCCTGCAGCTGGGGTGTTTTAAGTGCCTTTCGAGCGCGCGGGTGAGGACCTAGTCAGGCAAACTCATTTTATATTAGGGCTGCCCTGTAACAGTGGGACAGGAAGGGCTTCGTGACCGGCGCTGACCGGGCCACTCAGCGTGGACCGGGCAGTACAGCCGCTGCGCACACAGTCTTCGCCAGAGTCCCCTGGAAAGTTTCTGGGAGCGTTCTCTTCCCCAGCCCGGGGTCTCCATGGCTCGTCGCTGGCCTTTGGGCAGCGGTCATGGAACTTGAGGGTCTGTGGGGGGTGGGGGCGCTGATGCCCCGGATGTAGGGGCCAGGTGCCAGCCTGCCCTCTTCACCTCCCCTGCCCTTTCCCTCAACCCGCAGAAAAGGGGGTAAATGCCTCGCCTTGTTTTTCCTTTGTGGGCTCCACAGACTGTCCCCCAACTACTGAGGACCGACCTCACGGGCCTTGCTGGGGCTGGGGCCTCCGGGCACCTCCGCCTGGACCTGGCCACCCCCAGCCCTGCTCAGGGCTGACCCCCCACTCAGGTCCCCACACCACTCCTCCTCTGGCTAGGGGCTGATGGCCAGCCCCCCCGGCCACACCCGTCCCCCAGGCTGGACACAGGCTGGGCTTTCAGCAAAGAGAGCAAAGGCCTCCTCCAGCCGGGGCCCTCCCGGAGCACAGCCCCGCGTGCCCTCTGCTACTGCTCTGCCCCCCTTCCAGCTCCTTCCAGCTCACGCAATATTTTTATAGCGCAGTTCCACTCTCCGTTGGTATTTTAGCTCTCGTCGTCGTTTTATTCTTCTTTTATGGCCGCTTCAGGGATTGCCGCAGGCATTCCTAACTTACCGGATTACACCCTGAATCGCCGTCACGCAGGTCCACACGTAATGTGGAGTCGCAGAGCAAGATATTCCGCGGGCCCGCCCGGCCTTTGCCCTGCTGCAGTCAGAAGCTGAGCGCAGGCATTTCTGAGGCGTGCTGTCTCTAGGCCCTGTGGCTCCCCCTCGCCCCCCTGCGCTTCTACCACCTCGCGTGTTTAGTTGTTCTTTGCTTGGGGTTTTGTGTGTGTGGTGAAATGTCTAGAGTCCTTCCTTGTTTTCTTTTATGTGTATTCTACGGCTCTTTTTACGGTTACCAAGGAGATTACACTTAATATCTAAAGTTATAAAGCTCTAACTTGAATTGACAGTGTCTTAACGCCAAGAACATTCAAAATCTGCTCCTTTCACCCCACCCCCCTTCTCCACTCTTCCATTAGTGGTGTCACAAGATTGCATCTTTATACATCCTGTGACCCCGAAACACAACTAATCATTCCTTTTAAATGCACTAGTCTCTTAATTTGTTTTGTAACAATCACGTTACCATGCAAGTTACAATAATAACGAGACTGACGCTTTCCACGTGTATTTGTCTCTTAAATTGTGTAAGAAGAAAAACTTTCAGGACTGCCTGCGCGTTTGCCCTTATCGAGACCTTGGCTCCGTCACTCCGTGAGTCACTGCCCAGGGTCCGTTCATGTCCCTCTGGCCCTTGAGTCCTTCGTACAGGACAGGCCCAGCGAGGCAAATACCCTCAGCTTTTACTCCTCGGACAGGGTCTCAATTTGTCCCTCACTTTTGCAGAACAGGAGTGTGGGTCATGGGGTTCCTGGCTGACAGAGCTTTTTTATTGCTTTGAATACATCGACCCACTACCCTTTGGGGTCTAAGGTTGCCCGTGAGAAATCTGCTGATGACCTTATTGGCGATGCCTTGTACACCACAAATCACTTCTCTGTTTGTACGATTCTCTTTGTCTTTCAAAAGTTTTTACACTGTCTTGGTGCGAGTCTCTGGGCTACCTCGCTGAGAGTTTGTGGGCTCCTTTGATGTTTATATTCACATAGCTCGTCATTCTGGTCATTCTGGGAAGCTTTTAGCTATTGTTTCTTCAAATGCTCCCTCGCTTCCTCCTCCTCCTCCCTCTTCCCCTCCTTCACCGCCTTTTGGGCCTGCTCTGTGCCCATGCTGTCCCCTCGATAGTATCCCACGGGTTCCTTAAGTTCTGTTTGCTTTCGTCATCATTTCCTTTCTGCTCCTTAAACTCAACAATTTCCGTCGTGCTATCTCCAGGTTCCCTGGTTCTTTCTTCCACCCTCCACCGCTTGCTCTGTGGCAGCGATGGCGGCCGGCCCCTCTGCCCCCGTGAGCACAAGCAGCAAGGAGACAGATGCGCGCTGCCCGATGACAGCAGCCTTCCCTGCCTCGGCTCCCGAGCTGTGTGCTTGCATCTCCAGGAACACGTCTGCGGCCGCCTGCCGAGCGGCTGGGTGGGAGGGATGGGAGCGGCTATATGCTAGGAGCTGGAATGAAACCCCATTATCGTCCGGGCCTACTGTGGAGGTCTCAGAATCTCAACAGAGTCCAGAAGTCTAAGCGTTCCCGAGGCAGCTTCTCCAGGAGCAGCTGCAGTCTGCCAGGGGGACGACTTCCCGCCCCGCGTACTCTGCCCTCGCCCACGGTCCCCTCTCGCTTGCTCTTCCCCCCTTTAAGGAGTGTTGGTATTTCCTCTAAGCGCCATTTCCATTCAGTGCGGTGGCACCGAGACCTGGCTTTGCTTCGTTGGAGCAGCTTAGCGCGGCCCGACCCCAGGGCTAGACAAGCCGTACTATTAAGCCTCCGTTTTCCTGGGGTCCACTGAGTGGCCAGCAAAGTCTCCACTCAGCCTGGTCAGCACCCCAATCTTTCCCAACACTGTGCAAACCCCAGCTAGTTCCTTCCTCACCTCGCCGCTCCCCAGCAGCTCCCCACCCTCCGATAGCTGTCCTCGGGCAGGCCTCACGGAACCTCCTCCTGCGCGTGAGCGGCTGAGCATTGCACAGTCACAGAGGGTCCCGGCGAGGGTTTCTCGGCCTCATTCTCACTTCCTTCTCACCTCGCTGGCCCCGGCAGGTTCGTGGATGTCTACTCTGTCCTAGACGTTGTTCGGAAGGGCTCAGACGAGATAGTTCGGGGAAGCGCTGCAACCATCCTCTGAAGTGCGTGCCACTATCGCCCCCCCTTTACAACGAGGAGGCTGAGACACGGGGAGGTGGAGCGACTTGTAACTTGCCCACAGTCGAACCGTGCGCGGCGTGGGGCCGGGGCACACATCCACGCTCTCAGCCGCGTCCCGGAAGTCTCCCTGAAAGTCGCAGGAGGCGCCCGGCAGGCCAACACAGACGGCCACGAGTCGAGCAGCTACAACCTGCACAGTCGGGGTGAGTCTGAAGAAGGGATCCGCGGCTCTGCTTACGGGGAAAGTCGTCTCGCACCAGCGTGAGGAACAGCTCACGTGTAGTAGGGAGGAGGCGGCTTTGGAACAGTGAGGCTATTCCAGTGTCTCTGGAGCCCCCGGGACAGGAGGGGACAAGGGAAGTGAGCACTGAGAGGCGGGTGTCCTGTGCAGGGGAGCCTCGTGCCGTAGCAACGGCCACAGTGCTCTCACTTTGTCTGCAGCCGAGGGTTGCAGAGCAGCAGAGCTTTAGAGGGCCAACGACTCGGTCCTTTCCCCTGCATGGCACTTAACACAGTGCGCTGAAAGCGTCCACATAGCAGAAAAGAGGCAAAAATGTGCTCTTACCTTAAGCAGTGCACAGAAAATCAGTTCCCGTTCTAATATGAAGGAGTGTGAAAAAACTATTAGAAGAACATAGGGGAAAGTGTATTTATAATCTGGAGTTCTTTTACACACTCAAAAATCTGACATATTGGGCCTCCCTGGTGGCGCAGTGGGTTAAGCAACGCACTATGAAGCAAACAGCAGCCACCGCACGAGTTCGATTCCTGCCGCCGGCCAGGGAGGGGAC
>JAGFMF010011435.1:894254-932229 GCA_019455555.1 Galemys pyrenaicus
CTGCTCTGCTCCCTGCTCTCTGTGGTGAATCCTCTCACCCCCCACACCTCTGGCCTGTACCCCAGCTCTTGTATGCATAAATAAATAAAAAAAAAATCTGACATATTATAGGGAAAGATTATCAAATGCACTGCAAGAAAAGTAAGAGCACGGAGAGACTAGCCAAGATAAATATAGTCAATGAAGAATCATATTCAAACTGGGTTTTGAAAACCCAAGCTCCTGGGGTCTCCCTGGTGGCGCAGGGGTTAAGAACCGCACTAAGAAGCATCCACAGCCACTGCAGCGTGAGTTCGATCCCTGGCCAGGGAGCTGACCTACAGGGTGCAGCAGACCTCTCCTGTCTCCCCACTGCTCCCCTCAGCAGTGTATTTCAGTAGATCTGCCCATTCTGCTCCCCACTCTGTCTCTGGTGAATCCTTTCAATCCCCACACCTCTGGCCTATACCTCAGTTATTATATGCACAAATAAATCTTTTTAAAAAATTAAAAACCCAAGCTGCTATGAATAAATTAGAAAATGACCCCCCCCCCAAAAAAAAGCTAATAAAATAATCCAGTAAGAAAGCTCACAGAAGGAGAAATCTAAGTGACTAGTGCTTATAAAAATCACTCATCTTTGCTGGTAACCAGGGAATTGCATGTTAAAATAACATTAAGATACTGTCTTTTATCGGGCCTCCCTGGTGGCACAGTGGGCTAAGCAACACACTATGAAGCAAAGTGCAGTCACTGCTGCATGAGTTCGATCCCCGGCCAGGGAGCGGACCCACAGGGTGCAGCAGACCTCTCCTGCCTCCCCTTGCCCCCTCAGCAGTGTGTTTCAGTCGATCTACCTGTTCTGCTCCCCGCTCTGTCTGATGAATCCTCTCACCTCCGACGACTCTGGCCTGTACCCCAGCTCTTGTGTGCATAAAAAAATAAATCTTTTAAAAAAAAATACTGTCTCTTCTCTACCAACTAGTGGGAAACGTGATGCTGCGCACTGTGTGAGACAGGACTTTAGTTTTATATTTCCTGTGCGGGGTCTTATTATTTTCCAGTACCAGTTACTGAAGTTCTATAAGTTCAGTCTCCCCAGTGATTTCTAATCACCCCTTGATCTCCCCAGTGATTTCTTTTTTTTTAAAGATTTATTTATTTATGCATACAAGCCCTGGGGTACAGGCCAAAGGTGTACAGGGCGGTGAGAGGATTCACCACAGAGGGTGGGGAGCAGAACAGGCAGATGGACTGAAGCACACTGCTGAGGGGAGCAGCGGGCGAGGCAGGAGAGGTCTGCTGCGCCATGTGGGTCCCTCCCTGACCAGCAGCAGGGATCGAACTCGTGCTGCAGTGGCTGGGGTTTGCTTCCTAGTGCGTTGCTTAACCCACTGCGCCGCCAGGGAGGCCCTCCCCAGTGATTTCTAATCACCCCTTGATCTCCCCAGTGATTTCTCACCACCGCTTGATCCACATGTGAGTCCCCTCATCTGCTAAGGTCTCGTGCCTGGATTTTGGCCCCGCTCTCCCGGCTGCGTGCCGAGCCTGCGCCAGCAGCCCACGGTGCGGTGCGCTCACGTCTAGGGTGATGTTTGACACGTTCCATGATTTTTCTTTAATGTCGTTGTCCTGTTCTCCTCGAACCTTTACTTTTCAACATAAACTTCAGCATCAATATGTTTACCGTCTGAAGTCGAAACAGAAAAGATACTTACGGATTGCACTTTTTCTTCTTTTCTTCCCCAAAGGCCAGGTTCCTACAGGCCTTGATGCAGACTTCTAAAGAGCGGGTTTCGAAGGAGTAACGGAGGGCGAATTCTATTTCTCCACTGACGTCAGCGTTGTCAAAATTACCCATCTCTGTACACGTGCTGTTAATGCTGATCAAACTCCCCTGAAACCAAGGACGACAGAGACAATCGATCACTTCACAGTCAGCCAATGTTTTCGCAGTTCTGGCTGCAAGCTATCACGTAAATCAGAACTCCCACAGAGCACGGATCTCGACTCACACTAAGCTAATAATGTACCAGCTTGTGCTTTGCCAAAGTGGTGGCCATCTATTCGGTCCCAGGGTGAGGGGGCTCCCCAGAGGGCCTGTCTTGCCGGACATGGCTGTTCCCAGCAACAAGGCTGCACAACCATCCGCACCGCGGACCGCTGTGGCAGGTGGCATGGCTCGTCTCCTGCGCAGCTTTGCAAAGACGCGAGTGCTGGGGTAGCCATGAGAAGGGCAGCACTGGGACCAGCAGCTGTGCCTGGGGCCGACAGGGCTGGGGCCGCACGCTGCTTCTGCCACTCCAAAGTCACGTCAAAGCCTGGCCAGGGCCTCCCTGGTGGCACAAGGGGTTGAGCACCACACTGCGAAGCATCTGCAGCCACTGCAGTGCAAGTTCAATCCCAGGCCAGGGAGTGACCACAGGGCGCAGCAGACCTCTCCTGCCTCCCCGCTGCTCCCCTCGGCAGTGTATTTTGATCAATCTGCTTGCTCCCCACTCTGTCTCTGGTGACTCCTCTCACCCCCTGCACCTCTGGCCAGTACCCCAGTTCTTTTTTTTTAAAGATTTATTTATTTATGCATACAAGAGCTCAGTACCCCAGTTCTTGTATGCATAAATAAATAACTCTTTTTTAAAAAGTCTGAACGGGGCCTCCCTGGGGGCACAAGGGGTTGAGCGCCGCACTGTGGAGCATCCGCGGCACAGCAGCGCGAGTTTAATCCCTGGCCAGGGAGGAGACCCACATGGAGAGGCAGCCCTCTCCTGCCTCGCCCGCTGCTCCCCTCAGCAGTGGATTTCTATGGATCTGCCTGTTCTGCTCCCCGTTCTGTCTCTGGTGAATCCTCTCACCTTCCGCGCCTCTGGCCTCTACCAGCTTTGTATGCATAAATAAGTAAATCTTTTACAAAAAACCCCGGAAAGCTTAACGTTAGTCTCCCGGGCACAGCGGGGGAGGATGACATGACGTGTGTGCAAAGCAAAGCAGCAGTGGATGGCGCTGACACCTCTCCATATGCCTAGAATGAAAAACAGACCCCAGGTCACATGGGCGTCCCCTAGCTGGTGGGGAGAGTTGAGCACACTGGGTGCAGATAAGGGCGGTCAATTTTGGCATCAGGATTAGGGCGTCCAAGCTGATTTTATTTTTCAGTATTGTTGGAAGAAGATGTATTTACTGAGAATGAGGAGGAAGAGTGGGGGAGGTGTGCAAAGAGGTTTAAAAGCGACGCCCATTGTGGGCGCAGGAAACTGAGTTGCCCAGGAAACAGCAGCTGGACGGTGCCCCTGCAGAAGAGAGACAGAGCGTGCCCCACACTCGTCGCCAGAGGCCCGCCCACGGCCGCGCACGCACAGGGCAGACGCAGAGACGCGCGGGCAAGGCACCCAGGAGCACTCTGATCGCTCAGCCTCACGTCCTCAGATAAGCAGAGGTCAAGGCAGGTTGAGACCTGCACAAAAGCCGCTCAGCCAATCAGAAGGAGCGCTGGACGCGGACAGGCGAAATCCTAGGCCAGGACGTGCAGTCACGGCTCTGAGTAATCCCGCTGCTATGCCCCCCAGCCAGGAGGCCGCACCTCCAGATAAGGAGAGGGCAGGGAGCATCCTTGGGCCCAGCACATTCCTTCCGATGACCCTTGGCCGGCGCCCGCCTGGGCAGCCCTGCTCCGCTGCGCCAGTAGCCAGAGCAGAGCCCTGGAGACGCTGCCAGTGCTCAGCCGCCGAGGGAGCCCGCCACGGGGGTCTGGCCCAGAGGAGCAGCTCGGAACACAGCCTGACTCTCAGTGCGGGGCGGGCGCTGTCGGGCTGGGAGACGGTCGAATGGCAGCAGAGGCAAAGGGCAGCTATGGCCGCAGCCCGGAGCCGCCCTGCCGGGGACTTTCTCCGAAGGTCACGGTTGTCTGGCTGGAACTGGAACCCCGAAGTCCTTTTGCTTGACCAAGGAAGAGCGTGAAGTCGGGGGCCACAGCTACAGTGACAAACACAGTTCCGGTCCCTAGCAGCTCTGGGGGTGTCCCGGCAGTGCAGCTAAGAGCTGGGTGCGGCACAGCCCCCGGGCCCTGGACGCCTCGCGGCCGTGTGGCCTGAGCACTGTCCTTACCCCGGGCCTCGGGTCCGCACCTGTAGCAAGGGACAGCTCCGCGGACCACCGAGAGGCGTCCTCAGTCAGCAGCTGGGGTTTGAGCCCCGCCTCGCGTCGGCCCGTCCCTGACCCTCCAGAAGCACAGCTGCCAGGGCCTGCACACGGAGCGAGGCGTTTCTTTGTCCTTTCCCCATTTCCCGTTCTTCTTTTTTATTTTATTAAAAATGTTATTTACTTGTGCACACAAGAACTGGGGTGCAGGCCAGAGGTGTGGGGGTGAGAGGATTACCCAGAGGCAGAGCAGGGAGCAGAACAGGCAGACAGACTGAAACACACGCTGAGGGGAGCAGCGGGAGGCAGGAGAGGTCTGCTGCGCCCTGGGGGTCCCCTCCCTAGCCGGGGATCAAACTCGCGCTGCAGTGGCTGGGGATGCCTCACCGTGTGGTGCGCAACCCCTTGGGCCCCCGGGGAGGGCCTCCTTTCCCCGTTTTCCACTGTTCAATAGGATTTGTGGTTCCTGGATGTTGCTGTGTGGCGCGGGGTTGCAGTCCACAGACCTATTGTGTAATCCCTTCGGGACGACCTTTGCCCCTAACAAAAGCACATGTAGAGGAGTCGGACACCTGAGTGATGGTTGCAGAGTGAAGCCCAGCACCCACTCAGCTTGGGCGCAGTAACTCAACCGGCCTCAAAGTGCCCCCTCACCCAGCCCCTCTCGTTCCTGGCCCTGGGGAAACGCTGCTTCAGCCTGTTCTGTGTCAGCCCTGTTTCCCCTGAAGGCCTCATTACACGTGCTTCCCTCCGCCCGCAGCGCTGGCCACTTCTGCCCGGTCTGCAGTTCAGGTAGAACAGCCCGCTCACGTACTCACGCGTTCTCCGGCCACTAGTGCCCCGCACCCCCTTGTCTGAATGCACCTGCACACCAGGCGGGACTCAGTTCACTCTGCCACGCCCATGCCGCCGGACAGAGGCCACAACGTATTTGTGCTTATTTTGACTCCATTTTCAGTAAAAGTGCACCCCCGTGGTGGGCACAGCTGACCAGAACATCAACAAAAGCCCCAGAGCCAGCAGAGGTCAGAGGTCCTGGAGAGGGTCCTGGAGGAGAGTTCCCCAAAGCTTGGCACAGTCTCTGTGGTGGGCGGGTGACTTCGAGGCAGTCCTCACTTAGAAGTGCCCTGAAGGGGCCGCCCTGTGGCGCAGAGGTTACGTCTCAGCGCTATGAAGCTCTCGGCCTGAGTTCGGTCCCCGGCCAGGGAGGGACCCACAGGGCGCAGCAGACCTCTCCTGCCTCCCGCTGCTCCCCTCGGCAGCGTGTTTCAGTAGGTCCACCCATTCTGCTCCCCGCTCTGTCTCTGGGGAGTCCTCTCACTCCCTGTCCCTCTGGCCACAACTCCACCATCCCCCCATTCTACGTCTCCCCAACTCTTTAAGGTTTCCGGTGGGTCTGCCCGAGTGGGTGAAGCCGACCCTAGGACGGGCTCCGGTGGCTCTTGGGGAAGGGTCAGAAGCCCCTGGCGAGGACAGAGGCCTGCTCGGGCTCGGACACCTGGGTCTGGCCAAGGCCCGCAGCACCACGTGACCTGCCTCGTCATTTTGTCAGGGGAAAGGGCGTCCTAAATAAGTTACACAAATAAGTTTATAGACGCCAACCCCCACTCCAGACCACCAACATTCCAGAACCACAAATCCGATAAAATAATTATCAAAGAGTGGCTCGCTGGGGCCTAAAAGTTAAGTTAAACAGGAAAACTAGGTAAAAGGCCAGAAATGTGAGCCTTACAAGCTCTCGGCTCAAAACTAGCTCTCAACACGCCGGTAAGTTCCAGCTCAAAAGTCTAATAAAATATTTACGGATTTATATCCCTCTCTTCTCCTCGTGTTATCACTACTTTATTTCCCCTTCTTTTATAAAACGAAACCCTTTATTAGCCTTTACCGCGTGCCACAAGCTCCTTCCGAGCACCGGTGAGACCCATCAGGTTCGCTGTTTTATGTTCACGTTTCCCTGTCACAATCTCTCCTCTGAGCGCGTCTGCCAAGGGGGAGGGGCGGCACCCGGCTCAGTGGCAAACACACAGTAGGCCTTCAATGAAGGATCAGCGGCGATTCTGTGACACCGACTAGCCTCAGTGCTGCTCTGGGCAGGGGAAGTCACAATGACAGTAAACAGAGATAAGCGAATCGTGATAAGCATGTGGGCAAACAGCAGGTGGAGTGCAGAGCTTCACGGAGAAGGTGACCCTAGAGCCAAGGAAGGGCGGGCAGGAGCCTGCAGTGGGGGGCGGCGCCCCAGGGAGCCTGCGCCCGGAGGCCGAGGGCGCCAGGCAGGGGCGGGGGCAGAGGTGAGTTGAGGGCACGGTGGGTTGGACCTCCACTGGACCTCCGCCCGTGTCCCTCAAGGTGACCGCTTCCAGGAAGACACTTGGGAAAGAGTGGGGTGTCCCATATCGGGGGGCCTGGGCAGCTCCAGGGTGGCTGTCTTGGAAGGCTGAACCTCATCCTCCCAGCCAGGCTTCCCAGGGACCCCCCAGCTGGACTCCTGGACACCCCCAGCTCAACTCCTGGGTCCCCCATTCCCTGGGGAGGCCTGACCTCCACTAACCCTTGGGAAAGCCTCCCGAAGGCCACTCCTGACTTCTCCCTGCACCTTCCCATCTCAGCGTCAGCCCTCGGAAAGAATGTTCTGGAGCTGCGCTGGCCCCTCCTTGCCAGAGCTCCACCTTTACACACTTTCAGGTATAAACAGCACCCTGGGTCGTGAGCTTGCCGGGGGCATCCCGGACCCTGGACCAGGGTCTCCTGAAGGAGATGCCCCGAGGAGGCGGGCAGGCCCTCGGCCACCCACTGAGTCCAGGGAGCTGCTCCCAGCAGGGCGTGGAAGTCGCCCCAACCCCTGGCCCCAGAGGGCTGTGCGACCCACGTTTGCCTTTGAGAAGGGAATCCTGACGCCTGACCAGCTTGGGTGCCCAGACCAGTTTGAGCCCTGAACGAAACATGGCCTCCCCAGGAAGGAGCCACGGAGCCACGGGGCCACGGGGCCACGGGGCCACAGTCACAGCCACAGGAGTGGCGGCTGCTCTGGGACTCAGTCGCCATCCAGGTCAGGGCCACCGAGAGAAACAGAACGTGAGCAAACACGGAATCTAAAACCCTCCAGCGGACACATTTAAAAATCAGACAAAATTGGGCCTCCCTGGTGGCCTAGGGGTTAAGTTAGCACTGTCACCTCCACGGCATGAGTTAGATTACCGGCCAGGGAGGGGACCCACAGGGCGCAGCAGACCTCTCCTGCCTCCCGCTGCTCCCCTCAGCAGTGTGTTTCAGTCCATCTGCCCGTTCTGCTCCCCGCTCTGTCACTGGTGACTCCTCTCACGCCTCCCCCCCACCCAAACTACTTTTTTGGCCTGCACCCAGCCCTTCTATGCATAAATAAGTCTTTAAAAAGAAAATCAGGGCCTCCCTGGTGGCACAAGAGGTTGAGCGCCACACTGTGGGGCTTCCACAGGCACGGCAGTGCGAGTTCAATCCTCAGCCAGGGAGCTGACCCACCGGGTGCAGCAGACCTCTCCTGCCTCCCGCTACTCCCCTCAGCAGTGTGTTTCAGTCCATCTGCCCGTTCTGCTCCCCGCTCTGTCTCTGGTGAATCCTCTGTGTCTCTGGCCTGTACCCCAGCTCTTGTGTGCATAAATAAATAAAATTTTTAAAAAGAAAATCAGACAAAACTAAATCTATCAATCAGCACAATCCTCTATCACTAAAGACTCTTCAGCAAATGACCCATTTTCCTCAGGGCTCAGCCAGAGTTTCCCAAGCTTGACCGTGCTGTGACTCCCGGGCAGAGCCCGACCCAGTCGGTCTGGGTGCAGCCGGAGGGTCAGACTTTCTGACAGCTCCCAGGTGCTGCGATGCTGCTGCCCCCCTCCCGCCCCGTATCTGGGGTGGGGAGGGCGCAAGGCCGGGGCACCTGCAGAGGCTGGCAGCTGCACGCGGGAGCTCCAGCCAGGGCGTCAGTTTGCCTCCGATGCGCGTCTGACCTGCTTGGGACACACGTTCTGGGAGTTCCAGGGACGTTCATGCCGGGGGCAGCAGGAGAGCTCATCGTTTTCCATAAAAACACAACAAAGCGCAGAGCCAGCCAACAACTTGCTGCTAATGGAGCTGGAACATGGACAAGAGGCTAGTTTCTGGAAGCGGAGTCCTCATCCACTGTGTCTACTCCATGGACTCGACATCACTTGCTGCTCAGAGCAACCCCCTACATCAGGAGAATAACGCCGATGAGCACGGCCCGGTCAGTGGCCGAGCTCGGAGCGGCGATTGTCTGCGTCACTGAATCACTAAAGCCTACTCGGGGCATCACGCCTGCGCCAGCCAAGGCTCTGGGGCGCGTCACGTCTGACGGTTTCAGCACAGAGCAGGCGTTCACGTGGCGTTCTTGAGGGAGTGGGTAAAAAGACCTGCCCCTAAACAGATGCTGCTTTTAGAACAGCACAAAGCAATCCGGAAAAAGAAGAGAAAGCCGAAGGACTTACACGATCGAACGTCAAGACTCCCTGCACAGCTGCAGGGACCAAACAGCGTGGTCTTGGCCCAAGGACGGACCTGCAGAGCAGAACCTCGCGCCCAGAAAAGACCCACCACCGGGCCGAGACCATCTGACCGAAAATCATCTGCCCTCCAGTAAAGACACCAGCGTCAACGGCAAAGTGAATATGGGTATCCCTACGGAGAATCGGAACCTTAGCCGCTGCCGCATACCACTCCCCCAAATCAATGAGCGGGAACAAGACCCACACATACAAACGAAACTTATAACCCTTCTGAAAAAGAAAGACGTCTACTTTCATGACTTACGAGTAGACAGAACACAGAGACACCATGAAAGAGAAATTTGAGAAACTCCAAAATTAAAAATTTCTCATCCAAAGATACCATTATTATTATTAATATACAGAGATATATATGTATCTACATATATTATTGTTTATATATTGTATAAATAATATATCTACATATATTATGTATATATTATTTGTATTATACAAAGATACCATTATTAATTACTACTAATATACAAAGATATATTATGTATATACCTACATATATTATTATTAATATATTATTTTTTATATATTTTATATTATATTATATAAATAATATATGTCAATATTTATATATACATGTAAATAATGTAGATATACAAATATGTAGACAATATATGTACATCTACAAATAATATCTGTAGATTATTTGTATAATCTATCCACATATATTATTTACATATGATTTGTATTACTATACAAAGATACCATTTTAATTACTACTAATGTTATATGAAACATGCATGACAGGATGTGAGAGAGAGAGAGACCTCCGTCAGCACAGCCAGGCCCCCAGTCTCCAGTCTACGCCGCCCTTGCTTATCCATCCAACTTGACGTGGCACCAACTGCACGTTGTGTGTCAAAGCACGAGATGAGACTCACGTGTCTCAGGCCTCCTGAGAATAAAGTGTCGGACACTGGGCTGGAGGAGAGATCCTCTGGCTTCAAGACAGGGCTCCTGGGGCGTTTGGGGCTCTCTGGATTGACCGGCTGCAGAATAGCTGGCGCGCTCACCTTCTGGAAGGGAAACCCGGAGTTAATGATGCGCTCGGATTTCCGATCAGCCGTGTCCAGGTGTGGTGGCTTGGACAAGCCGGCCCGCCTCCGTGTGCCTGGTGCCACCAGCATGCAGGCTGTTGGGGCGTGCATTGATCCCAGAGGGGTGCGCCCTCTCACTCGGCCGGTGCCGCCAGGTCCCAGTGCGAGCGCAGCTCTGGAGCGCCCAGCGAGGCCCGCGTGGCTGCAGGCCAACCAGAGCCCTGCCGAAACCTCCTCCGGAGACCCCAGGTCCCGGTCAGGCCACGGGGCCTGCACACGCGACCCGCACGACACCTCAAAGCAGCCCCGTGAGGTGGGGAGACCCCGGCTGCAGGCTCGTCCTGGGGGTGCGTGCGTGCAGGGAGGGGGTGCAGGGGACACGTCTGCACGGGGCTCTCAGACGCACCCCGCGCCGTTCCTCTTCACGTCTGTTCTGGCTCCACTGGCCGGCAGGCAGCCCTGGCTGTCCCGAGGCCCAGCGGGCAGCAAGTGCCTCCAGGAGCCAGGGCCTCCCGGGGGTGTCGTGGGGACCTAGGCCCGCGGAAGACGCGGTGCGGTTCGGAGGGGCCGAGAGCTTGGGGCACACCACGCGCACGCCGGACGCCTGGACCCCGGGCGCTGGCGGGCCCAGGAGTCCCTCGCATTTGAGATTCTGGGTCTCCCCGCCCCGGCCCCACACTCAGAATCTGCCCGTGACACAGAGACGGCGACTCTGGGCTCTGGGCTCGGCCTCCCAGCCCAGCCTGCCCAGCACTCCCCTGCCGCAGAGCGAGGGGCACTGCCCCCACCCCCCCGGCCTGTGAAGCAGGCCCATGCCGTCCCAAGCTCGCAGGTGAGATCCCGAGCTCGCAGGTGAGGGCACAGGGACAGCCCAGGCGAAGCTCCCCGCAGAGCCTGGCACGCGCAGAGAAGCTGGCGACGCTGCATCCAGACCCTGGACGGAGCGGGTCTCGCAGCGGCCTGAGCACGCTGGCCGGCCGTGTCTCCTCCCTTCGCGGGCAGGGTGGGTGCTTCCCGAGCCACTCGCCCCCAAGCCCGTGACGCCCAAGCTGGGGCCAGGGGGCGGAGCCAGGATTTGAAACCCTGAGAGGAAGCGTGGACACCCAGCAGCGGCCTGCGCGGCGCCCACCGTAGCCGAGAAGGGGCCGTGGCGCACAGCCAGCCAGCTGAGGCTGGGCCGGCTCCTCTGACCTGCTTCTCTCACCCCCACCCCAGGCTTGGCTCGCCCTGGTGGGGAGCCAGAGTAAGCAGTGCCCTAAACCCCTTCATCAGGGGTGCTCCAGAGAGCCCGCTAGCACTTGGGAGTCACGCAGCACTGGCTGTCAGGAGTTTCGGCCAGAGACCGCGCACACGGCGCCCAGCGGCCACAGGAAGCAGGACGGCCTCTGGCTCCCCAGACGGGGCCTCAGAGCAGGGAAGAACTCGGGGCACCCCCGCCGGAGCCCTCGGCCGGTGCTGTGACCTTGAGACTACTGGGGAGTCCAGGAGGACACAGAAGCCGGGGCTCCGGGGCAGGCTGGCATCGCACCCCACTCTGAGCAGTTTTCTAAATCGGTCGGGGGTTATCACTGGGCTTCTCGGGGTGCTTTGTGTTCTGCCCTGAAAGGGAAAGTGTGTCACAGGGAAGACGGGCTCGGGCGTACCCTGGCGGAGACGTTGATGGCCGTGTCCGACTGGCTCCGTCTGTCCGTCCGGCCCGCACACGGCCCGGAGCCCTCAGCTCGGAGCTGGTTGTCAGAGGTCATGTCGTTCTGCGACTTGGAGAGTTCTAGAAAGCGAGCGCAAGGGTGACAGGTGGGGACGCACAGCCCCCGGCGCTCCCTCAACCAGGCCGGGGGGAGCTTGGGGCTCTGGGCAATCCCAGACGCACGGAATCGCATCGCTGCTCTGGTTGCAGGTCTGTGCCCAGCTCCCCTCCCAGGAGCGGAGCTGGCAGGCGTGGCTGGAGGAACCAGAGTCAGCGAGAGACCGAGGGTGCCTCTGCCCCAGGGGACCCCGGCTGCTGCAGGTCGGGGGGCAGAGGTGTTCCCCAGGAGCCAGACACAGAGGAGCAGCCCTGTGCCAGGCGGGCCGCCACCAGCCCATGCCAGAGGACCTGTGGGCTCGGTGGGGGGGAGCTGTGGCGTCCACTTACTTTTCATGTGGGTGGTAACAGACAGAAACAGATTTTCCACGGACTTATTAAATCCTCTAAAGTGACCAAGTTGCTGCAACTAGAACAGAGACAGAAGGAGAGAGAATGAGAATTACATTTGAAGACCTGTGTCTGCCCGAACACTAGCCCGTGGGTGCAGGTGTGTCGTGCAGGTGTGTGCGTGCAGGTGTGTGCATGCAGGTGTGTGTGCAGGTGTGTCGTGCAGGTGTGTGCATGCAGGTGCGTGTGTGCAGGTGCATGTGTGCAGGTGTGTGCAGGTGCGTGCATGCAGGTGTGTGCAGGTGTGTGCATGCAGGTGCGTGTGCGGGTGTGTGCAGGTGTGTGCATGCAGGTGCGTGTGTGCAGGTGTGTGTGTACAGGTGCGTGCATGCAGGTGTGTGCGTGCAGGCGGGGGTGCTAGGGTGCCAGGGCGCATGCAGTGTGCACGCGCGCCTGGAGGGCAGAGGGCACCGTCCTCCCAAGGGGCAGGTGTCTCCTGACTCGGCACTTCTCCTTGAGCTGTTAGAGGAAGGGCGTACCATGGGCGGTGACAAGGTAACAAGCACCTCCCAGAACTAGTGACAGATGTTTCATTGGCCCGGAGACTGTACACATTTTCTGCTTGTATAACCGTTCTCTCACGGCCCCACCCAACGCCACACCACGGAGACAGCAACACAAGCAGAAGACACATGACTCCGCAGCTGAGGCCACGACTAGCTGGAGCCAAGAGCTAGTTCCACCTCTCAAAGCAGAGAAGAAAAAGGAAGAGGAAGCAGCAGAAAGGAGGTCACTTCCCTCTGCAAGCCTCATGCAGCCACCCGCCACCATCTATCCGGCCATCCATCCACCCACCATCCATCCATCCACCCATCATCTTTTATCCATCCATCATCTACTCATCATCCAGCTATCCATCCACCACCATCTATATCCATCCTTCCATCCATCCATTTCTCCATCCGTCCACCCATCCAGCTCACCTACCCAGCCATCTCTCCCTCTACCCATCTATCCATCCACCCAGCTCACCCACCCAGCCATCTCACCAATCATTCAACAAAAGGATGTCTGGAGCACATCAGTGCTGGAATAGCAGCTGGGAATTAAAAACCTCACAAAGTAGTGCTGGATTTGGAAGGTCACCCTAGGGTCTCCCTTTGAGATGGGTAAGGGAACTTACATGTTTTCACCAGCACATCCTCTCCTATCCAGACAGTTACTCCCTATAATCTACAGAGCAATAACAATAAAACCAAGGTCCTGTGTTTCCTTGACATTAGTCTCCTTCATTTCTCACAGTGGCGTGGGCAGCAAGCCAGAGGGGCGTGATAGTCTCCAGCTCCCATGTGGCCCCGAGCTCACACAGCTCACTTCTTCATACGGTAATGGTGTACTTTCTATCAGCGCCTACCGCACCCAAAAGACACACAGCACATCCCACAGGCACCTCCACACCTGTGAGTCTCACACACACACCTGTGACTCAACCTGTATTTACCCCGTCAAGCCCCCCAGACACTCTGCAGCCTACCAGACCCCAATCCCCGACCCATACAAAGGCGCAGTGCACAGTAGGGAAGAGAGTCCGTGACACGGCGAGAGAGAGAGGGCGCGGTGCAGGCAGAGGTGGTTCAGGACATGCAGATGGCGCTGGCGGAGGTACAGACGCTGGGCGGGGGCAGCTCTTTGCACCCCATGGGGCTGCATGACCCACATGACCCACATGACCCACTTCAGTGAAGCCGGCCCCTTTGCGTGCGGCCTTTGGTTCTCTATCTCTCTCCCTCCCTGCCCCCGGGACCACGGGCCAGACCATTACCCTGCTGCTGGGGCCGGGGCTGCCGCTGCACGGGCCCTCGCTGTGTGGAGGCGGTGTGGGAGGCACCACAGAGATGCTGCTGCTGCTGAGGAGACAGAGGAACAGGAAGCCAGTTGTGACCCTGCGAGTGTCAGCCTCACAGACACGCCAGATTCATCCGACTGGGATGCATGTTCGCTGCCCTTTTTAACTTTGCTCCTTTGGTTTTTAGACACAGCCCGCAGCTTGACGGCTCTCTTCTTGCAGGCATCGGCCACCACCACTCTGTGAGCGGGGCAGCGAGCGCCAAGCCAACAGCTGGACACTGCTTCCATCCACGTGTTCTTGAAGGGCTGGTTCCGGAACCCGGCCGTGCGCCTGGCTGCTCTGAACCCTGGATTCCTCGTGTGGAATCCACACGGACAGGTGTGTTCTCCCAGCGGAAACCACACAAGCAAAGCGCCAACAAATGGTAGAGGAAACAGCTACCACCATGCAGCAATCCCTCTCCCGACAGAGGTGCCAATGCAGAAGAGACACACCGGCCGTGTTCACTGCAGCCCAGTTTACAACAGCCACACCATGGAAGCAACCTCGGCGTCCAGTGGCAGAGTCGTTGAAAAAGGAGATGTGCACAGAGACAATGAGATATGACTCAGCCATAAGGACAGAGAGAGAAGGAGAGGGAGAGAGATGAAATTTTGCCACTGGCAAAAATATGAAAGGGCATGGTGCTAAGTGAAACAAGTCAGGAGTAAAACAAATTCCAGATGGTTTCACCCATGTGTGGACTACAGAACTGAAGTTATCAGAGAAGGAGGGTAGAAAGTGGGGAGCAAATGGGGCAGGGGCCCAACAGACTGTGGTGGAGGTTTGTGGGTGCTTTTGGTGGTGGGTGTGGTATGACAACATACATTTGTAGAAGTGTGGAATATACCATGTCAATGTTATCTCTATAAACATTAAAAAAGAATGATCTACCAAGCAAGGAATTAGAGGCTTAACTAAAAGAAGTGGGGAAAATGGGGGAACAAAAAATGAAAAAGTTCTGAGATTGGAAAATCTCGTATTGGGCCAAAAATCGCTACCATTGAGGAACTTTTGGTATAATACTTTAATAAATTCAGTGTAATCAGATGTGTAATTACTTTCCACTGCAAGAACACTGGGTGTCTAGAATTTCATGTAAAGAAGTTAACGTCACACAGGACGCTGTTCAGCTCCACCTGAGTTTCTTCTACAGAAGTCTTGGAGGCATGTCAGGCACGGGGCAAGATGTAGACCGAGCAAATTCTTGGTCTAGAGTTTCACTGAATGTACCTCCAAAAATACAATTGCATTAAGAAACAAAGGAAGATATTTAATGAGAAGATACCAGGCAGGCTGGCTCCTATAAGAACCGGAAAGCATCTCCGAATATTTTTTTACCCCTAAAAAAAAAAAAAAGTTGCATTCCAAAGCACTGACACATGCAGTTCCAGAGATCGATAAGTTCTTTCCCAGCATCCTTTGGCTCCAGCCGGAGGCCTGGGACAGGTTGTCCTTTAAAGCACTCACCTTAGCTTCTGATAAGATTGCAAGAGCTTTGCTCCAGCTGTCTCGTGTTTCCCTGGAAAATATATCAGTAAAGGTCATTTATTAGTAAGACTGTAACTGAGATATTGCAAACACAGGAAGTAATAAATCAAAATTACTGTTCTTCTTTAAATTTACAATTTAAAGCGAACACAGCATGTCGGGGTGACAAAAAATGCTCTGAAATGAGACGGGGGTGATGGTGGCACCCTCCAGATTTATTAAAGATCGTTCAGCTGCACATTTAAAGTAGGTGAATTTATGTTGTATAAATTACATCCCACTAACGTTGCTGCTAAACACTCACACAAAGTGAGAAGTCATAATTACTGGGCATGACCGCTTTTATTAAAAGTTGACGTGGATTAGATTTTCAAAAGCCGGATCACTTGAAAAATAGCTCACGCAGCCATTTGTTATATGGAAACATTTCATAATTAAAATGACTATTTCTTTAAATGCTCCTTGTTACGGGGATTAAAGTAATCTTTTAAAAAATGTAATCTACTTATTTCTAGTTAGAGAGGCTAATAATTTCCTAAAGTAGGCTGCAGCAGACATAATGCTCTTTTTGTTTCAAGGAAAGGGGATTTGATGTTGCCTTAAGACCCCAAACACTCCACACGCCCCTGGCCCCGAACCCCGAGTCTCCTGGCGCCAGGCCTGGCAGGGTCAGGGCGTGGGCAGCACAGAGGCAGGTTCCTGACCCGGCCGACACCACAGCCCACCCCCAGAGCTGAGCGGGGCGGGCAGAGCAGCTTCTGGCCTGTGTGTTGGCAAGGCCAGCCCGTCTCGTAAAGAGACTTCTCTGCACGACCCTCCGTCACCTCCGAAAGGCGTGATCCCGGGGAGCAGAGGAAGAGAAGTGAGGCTGCCCCAGGCCTGCAGGAGGGAGGAAGGCCCTGTTTTCCAGCCTGAGGCAGGGAGCTTCCACCAGCCTGAGCTGGTGGGATGGGGAGGCCACAGGGAGCCCGGCCGCAGGCAGTGCCTGGCCCTGAAATCCTATCTCAGATTTGGGGCTGCCCATGTGCATTTTCCTGTGGCTTTGGGGTCAGGTGCATTCAGCTCTGAGAGGAGCCTGCCAGCCCCCCTGTCCCCGCTAAGGAACACCTCTCTGTCTCTCTGGGCTGAGACGAGAACTAAACTTGAAGAACCAGCTTCTAAGGGCGAGAGCCTCAGCTGCCAAGACACAGGCAGACAGCCCAGCACCCAGATGCTGCCCCACGTGAAAGCTGGGACGTCCCGGAGAGGAAGGTGCCCTTTGCCTGGGCACCTCCCGGGGCCCGCCCCTGGCCAGGTGCCCCCGCTGCTCCCGCAGCCCTCTCTTCTGGCCGCTGGCTTGCTGGGCACTGCCCCTAGGGAGAGCCAACCTCCAGGCCATGCTGCCCACCTCCTCCAGTCCTTCAGGGCCTGCTATTTCACCTCCAGTCCAAGCCCCAGGGCTCTGGCCCTCTGGCTGGACCCCCTCCCCTCCCTCCTGCCCACCTGGCAGCCCTGCCCTTACCCCTCCAGCGACACTCTCCCCTCGGCCCCTCCGGCTTTCCCTCCTCGTGTGCTCCTGGCACCTGGGATTTCCACCTGCGCCCACCTCTCCATCCTAAACTTGGTCCCAGCCCCCTTTCTCCAGGCCCCTCCGAGGGCCGCGGCGTTCTGCTGCCCCCTGCTGGCCGGCGCTGCGCGGCCCGTGCCTGACACGCGGGTCCAGGCGGGGAGTGACCTGCGCTGTGTCCCCAGGACGCGCTGGGCCGGCGCAGCCCCCGGGACGGCCTCAAAGCAGGCGTGAGTCCCAGCCGGACAACGCTTGTCGGGCACTGAGATTTGAGTGTCTTGCTGTGTTAGGTCACAAATAAATATTCTTTGGACCTTTTGACCATTTGAAAAATGGAAAACCCATTCTAGCCTCATGGCTACAGGGACGGTGAGCCCGTGGGTCCTTGCCACCGCGCTCGCGCCAGGCAGAGCCCAGGCCCCGCTGCGGCCGCGCCGCCCGGCCCCCCAGCGCTGTCCGCTGCGCAGCGGTTCTCCCGTTGCGCATCTCTTCTCGGCGTTTCTCAGCAGAAGCGTCTTTAAAAGCACTAAGTACTGACATTTCGTTGACTTTTTAAGCTGGGCGAACACAGTGAGGGGCCCGAGGGGCGGGGCTGGGAGGAGGACCAGCGGTCAGTCAGCAGGGCCTTCCAGTCACCAGGGCCTTCAGCAGGAACATCTGCGGTCCGCCTGACCTCGTCCCCCAGGCCCCTCCGGGAAGGTGCTGCTGGCGAGCCGGGGGGCTGCGGGCCGGGGGCTGAGGGCCGGGGGCTGCGGGTCGGGGCCTGCGGGCTGGGGGCTGAGGGCCGGGGTCTGCAGGCAGGGGGCTGTGGGCCGGGGGGCTGCGGGCCGGGGGGCTGAGGGCCTGGGGCTGTGGGCCAGGGGCTGAGGGCCGGGGCTGCGGGTCGCGGGCTGAGGGCCGGGGCCTGAGGGCCAGGGGGCTGCAGGCAGGGGGCTGCGGCTGGGGCTGTGCAGAGCTCATGCATTTGTTTCCGGAGTAGTCGCCCATGTCACCCAACTTTATAAATGAATCCTGGGCTTAGGGAACTCTGTGTACTGGGCCCAAGCCCCAGGCTGCAATGACCAGGCTGGCCTAGCAGCTGGACACAAGCCGGTGGGGCCGGAGACAGGCACAAGGTGACCAGCCTCAACTCTCAGCCCCATTTGAAGCTTTTCATAATGAAAGGCCGGGGCCAGGGCAACGTGTAAACCAAGGACCAAGTCTCTGCAAACACTAAGATTTCTCATGTTTTTAAGAGTCTCCGAACTTGTCGTTCATCTGCGCAGTCTTCCGTTAACAAGGCCGGGCTCCCCCTGTTGGAGGCCTCCAGCCTGGCGGGCTGGGGGAGGGTGGTGTGGGGTGGGGGCAGCAGGCCCGCCCCGGCCCCGCCCTCCTTGCGCTCCTCGGCCCGCCCCTCAGAGCTCCCATCAGGGTCACCCGGTGCCTGAGGGGACACAGCTGGAACTTCCCCCACTGACCCCAAGGCTGCGCCCCTGAAAAGCCACGTTGGCGTCCCGGCCTCCACAGGTCTTTTAGGTTCGGTTGTGTGAGTCCGGAACACACTGAGCTGGCAGGGAGTAGGACAGCGGCTGTCAGGGTGGAGGAGCGGAGAAATAGGAGACGGTTCAGGGCACAGACTTCCCCTTCTAGGATGAGTAAGCCTGAGGCCTGGTGTTTCATCGCCAAGGTGCCGCGGGCAGCAGTTTGGCTCAGCGCCCTTGAGAGTTGCTGTGGGAGAAGAGCCTCCCTATTGTCACCATAGCAACGACAGAGTGGTAATTGTAGGAGGGCAAGCACATGTGCACAGCGCCTGTGGCAACCATTTCACAATCTGTGTATCAAATCGTAAACAGTGACCAATGCACAGCATAAAATAAATGCCAGCTTTTAAGGCCCAACAAATTGGGCGACTAAAAAATAATCACAATGAGACATCGCTTCAAACCCATGATGATGGTTATTATTTTAAAAATGAAAATGATAAGCATTCACGTGGGTATAGAGAAATCAGAACCCTGTGTGCCTTTCTCATGGGGACATAAAGTGGGGCAGCCGTGGGGGAAAATGGCACGGCAGCTTCTCAACAAGTGAAACATAAAGTTACCACTGGATCAAGCAACCCCTCTTCTGGCTGTCAACACAACAGAACTGCGTGCACATCTCTGCTGGTAGCAGCGTTATTCACGACAGCCAAGAGGTGAAAACCAGCGTGGTATAGCCGTGCAGTGGAATACCATTCAGCCTTTAAAAAGAAGGAAGTTCTTTTTAAACACAAAGGAACCTACAAGACTTTATGATAAGTGGAATAAGATTTAAGAAGACAATCATATTATTATTCCACTCATATGAGGTCACCAGAATAATCAAAGTCATAGAGGCAGGAAGTGGGAGGGTGACTGGCAGAGTCTGGCAGGGAGTGAGGGCGTTACTGTTTAATGGCACAGAGTTTTAGTTTTGTTTCTAAACTGCTGGGGTTTTTTTTTTTGCTTGTTTGTTTTGCATACAGGAAGTGGGGTACAAGCCAGAGGTACCAGGGGTGAGAAGATTCACCAGAGACAGAGCAGGGAGCAGAACAGGCAGATGGACTGAAGCACACTGCTGAGGGGAGCAGCGGGGAGGCAGGAGAGGTCTGCTGCGCCCTGTGGGTCCCCTCCCTGGCCAAGGATGAACTCAGGTCTCAGTGGCTGTTGATAGTTTGATGGTGCTGAGACTTAACCCCTTGCACCACCAGGGGGATCCAAGTTTTAGTTTTTAAGATGGAAAACGAGCAGGTGGTGGTGGTGGCTGCATTACAACGTGAAGGTGCTTAATGCCAGAGAATACTTTAAAATGATAAGTTTCATATTACGCATATTTGCCACAGTAAAAAAATGAATATGAAGTTCCTAAATTTGAACTGATGTTTTAAGTATATGTGTCTGGTCTTTTTAAAAAGTTATTTATATAAAGGGATGGTTTAGCATCTAATTGTCAAGATACTCCCTGGAAGCTACCTTAATTAGCAACTTGGCCTAGACATACAAACACATTAATTCTTAATTCAGAAATCCTTTTCAATTCAGTGGTTTCAACTTGTTTTCGCATTCTTTTTGTTCATTTCAGTAGGAAAAATGACAGTTATAGAAATACTGTATTTTAATCACCTGATCATTTAGAACAGAGGGCAGTTCACCTTTTCAGTAAAGAGTCGGGAGGAAAAGTGTCTTTGTTGGCCACATAGACAATCTCTGTTCAGTTACCCACCATCATATTGCAAAAATAGCCATAGCAGAAAGAGTGAGCACAGCTGGGTTTCACTAAAACTTTACTTACAAAAGCAGATTGGGCCTACAGGCTAGCATTCACCAACTCCCAAGAGAGCAGGGAGTATTCAACAAAAGGAACTGTCGACTACCTAATAACTAACCATGTAATCGTGGTTCCCACTCCAGGCTACAAGCAATGGACCAAAACTCAAGAGAAGCAGTGGGTAGGTCGGGAGACGAGTCCCAAGAGTCCAGGACCAAAATGCAGACCGCGCAGGTGGCTGACAGCGGGTGCAGAGAGGAGGCAGGTGATGGAAGAGCTAGAGTCCAGACGCAGAGGATAGATAAGACACAGGGCACAGAATGCAGCAGGCAGACTCCGGGAGATATCTGAGATGTGGAAAAATATGCCTCTGTGGAAAAATATCTGGTGGGTTCCAAGTGCCCTGGACAGGCTGAGCGATTTGGTGGTTGAGTAGCTGCGATGCAGAAAGCCATGAAAACAAAGATGACTTTCAAGAACCTGCTTCCAGAGGATTCGCTAGAAACACCGGTGGAAACAGAAGGGTTCAAGGTGAAGGTGTGGTTTGACCATCACATCTGGCTCAACAGCCTCTGGTCTGTGCGGTTCTAGTGGACCTGTGTGCCAATCTGGCAGGACGAGACAGCTGTCCAAGGAGCTCTGAAGTCGCTAGTCAGGCACACCTCCCTTTTGTGCGCTTGTGTTTACTTTGCCTTTCATCTTAAGGAGCGGAGACAGGAAAGAGGCAACTGTGTAAGGTGCCATCTTTTCTTTAAAATAAGGCAAAGGGCCTTGCTGGTGGCGCAAGGGGTTGAGCACCACACTGTGAAGCATCCGCAGCCACTGCAGCGCGAGTTCCATCCCTCTGGCCTGTGCCCCAGTTCTTGTATGCATCAACAAATAAATATTTAATATATATTTAAAATAAAATAAAATAAAATAGGGCCTCCCTGGTGGTGCAGGGGTTAAGCACCACACTATGAAGCAGACCACGGCCACTGCAGCGCGAGTTCGATCCCTGGCCAGGGAGGGGACCCACATGGCGCAGCAGACCTCTCCTGCCTCCCCGCTGCTCCCCTCAGCAGTGTGCTTCAGTCCATCTGCCTGTTCTGCTCCCTGCTCTGTCTCTGGTGACTCCTCTCACTCACCCACACATGGCACCTCTGGCCTAAACCAAGGGCCGAGGGCAGGAAAATATGTGTTTACAGCAAGGAGCCAGCAGAGGGCGCGCTCCTTGTAAGCTTAGCAGATGTCACAAAAAGCACAGGTTGGTTTTCCATGTCCCATTTTCTAGCTACTAGTGAGCTTGGACATTTCAGTCATAATTGTTTTTTAACTTTGCTGCTTTATCTATGGCTCTTGAAGTGCAGAGAAAGAAAAGCTTGAGGACTTAATATGCACATTGGGGCCCAGCTGGCCCACGGGGTCAGCTCACAGCTGACCCTAGAGCAGGGGTCTCAGAAACATGGCAGAAACCCCTGTGGGGAAACAGCCAAGCGCCCAGGCTGCGGGGCAAGGGCGCCATTACCTGGCCGGAGACAAGAAGCCCCTGAGGCCTGAGGAATTATTTTAAGAAAACACTAGCTGTAAAATCATATCTTAGTGTAAAAAAAAGCCAGTCCAAATCATTTTTTAAATACCTAAGGAAAAGAAAACTATTTAAAATATTTTTCTGTGCCATGTCCCAGCAAAAGGCAATCTGGGTTCATTTATTCTTGTCTTTTAAAGCTTTTGGATGATAAGAAAATTGGCCCAATGGTCACAATTAATATGTACAGTTCTTCGTGGGGCTATTACTCATGCTTTATCTCCTTTCAAGAAATGCGTGAGCATTTATCTTAAATGGCACGGAGCCAACAGGGCCATTAAAACAGACACGTAAAAGCGCATGAAAAGGGAACTGGGCGATTCTTGGAACTGCTTCAGCTGGACATCAAGCTTAGCTCTAGGCTTCTGGAGGCCAGAAAGGCGGCTCTAAATTTTCAGTGCAGGCGCCAACTTGGTACTAAGCACCGACAATCGGACGTTGCTGCCTGCAGCGTCACCTCTGTCCTCCAACCGCCCCGTCCTGCTTCACGCGGCCTCGCCCACTCACCCAGAGCCCGGACCCTCGAGGGACCCAAAGTCTGGTCAGGGCCGCAGGCAGGAGCCGCGGCAAAGAGGCCGCACCGGTCGGCGTCTCAGCGCGGGAGCATGGAGCCCTGAGCTCGGCTGGGCGTGAGGTGAGCGTGCGAACCCCAGCCCCGGCTGGTGAACGGGAGGGGCTCGCCATGTGGCAAGTGGCCCTGAGGTTGGCGGTGGGGAGGACACAGAAAGTCCCGTCCTGATGCACTGCGCTGAGTCCAGGGAGACAGACCCGGGCGTCAGAAGACGGAAACGTGGATGAGCAGCCTCCAACCGGGAAGACAGGAAAGGAGGCGCGACTACAAAGGGGGAGAGAGCGCCCCCTCGTCCAGCAGTGGGAGGACCCGGCAGCGGTGTGACGCGGCGGAGGGCCTCCAGGCGAAGGCATGAGCAGCAGGATGGAGGGGCAGAGGCGGGAAGCTCGGAGAGGAGGGAGGACCAGCACCAAGGTCTACAGCTGAGCCCGGAAATTTCCTGCATCCGGCGTTCAAGCCTCCACACCAAGTACTTGAAGTCTAGGGCCAGACCATTTTACTTTAGAAAAAGCCGTGAGGCACTTACCTTCTGCTGGAAACTTCTTGGCTCGTTCCTCAAAGAACCATTCTCCGGTTTTTATTTTCACATTTCTGAAAGACAAGCAGAGAGGAGGCGTCAGAGAGAGAAGGGCCCGGGCCGGGTTTGGCTCTCAAGAGGCAGGTGGGCCTAACTTCCCACGAAGTGTCCGCCCCCCGGCCTAGGCTGCACATCTCTGGCCCGGCCATAATTTTACAAACGTGCAGATTTTATAGAGGCTGGTTGACTGGACCAGCTGGCAACAAGGCGGGGCCTCTGCTTGGGTGTTTGCTCTGTGGTGCCCCATGCAGTACACACGTGTGAGCACGCGTGTGCCGACACGCAGTCGCGCTGGGTGTTCGCTGAGCGAACAGCTCAAGAGGAAAACAATTGTTTTGATAGATGGATAAACGGTCTATTTACATGTTGGCGGTGAGAAGCCCAGGCTCGGAGGATAAACCACGGTGCAGAGCTGTCGTGTGTGAGGACCAGGTTGTTTTTTGTCTTTCTTTTGTTTTTAACATTTTTTTATTTATGTGCCAGAGGCGCAGGAGGGGAGAGGAGTCACCAGAGACAGAGCGGGGAACAGAACAGGCAGATCCACTGAAGCACACTGCTGAGGGGGCAGCGGGAGGCAGGAGGGTCTGCTGCGCCTGGGGGTCCCTCCCTGGCCGGCCAGGCTGTAGCTGTGATAATGCTGAGACTTAACCGGAGGCCACCAGGGAGGCCCAAGTCGAGGAATTTTTTTTAAGAAAAATTTAAACTTTGACTTATGGGCAAATTCTCTTTTATAACGTTTTCACTCAAAGAAGTTCTCCATTCGGTTATTTTAGGCTAGATATGAGCCCAAGTGGAGTTTTTAAAGTTAACGCTACCAAATGCTGTCAGTATAAGTAATCACACATCTAGGCCGAAGCACGTGTTCTTCTCTAACGGGAATTTCCTGTCTTTCTCTCCGGCGTTCGGTGGCGGGAAGGCCACAGCGACGGCCTCCCCTTCAGCGAGCTGGAGACTGTTTCATTCTTTAGTTAGCATGTAAAGGGCTGTGCCCAGCTTAGGGACAAGAACCGGAAACACGCACAGCAGAATTCCCATCCCCGGTCACCACCGCTTAGCTAAAGTCTCCAACTGTTACGTGAAGAACGGCGGGACGTGTGCGTCCGTGCAGCCGGAGACTCGAGACTGAGCTACTGAACGGGCACCTTCAGGGGAGCCCAGTGTCTCAATGGGAGCATCCCCGCCCTCACCCCTCGACGTGCCTCTCCGCTGCTCTTGAAGGCCTGCAGAGGCCAGAACCGGGCGGTTTGGAGACATTCATGGGGGCAGAATTCACAGTCCTTTCAAAGGCCACACCTGCCCCATCTCTGAGGCCCACTCTCCTGTCCTCATTAGCAGGACAAGACCTCACCGGTCAGGAGACAGCGAGCAAACCAGAGCGAGCAGCCGGCTGCGGAAACCAGACCTGCCCTCTGGCACAGGCACATCACCCGCTTCCAGGGGTCCCTTCTGGTGTGGTGACTGTCTGAGCTAATCTCGCCCTCTCCAGCCCGTTCCCCTGTGACCATTTATGTCCAGAGACAGTGCTGGGGCCAAGGGCCGCCTCTGGGTAGACAAGGGCCGAGCTGAGACTGGCAGCAACCGAACCTCGACGGCCTCTGCCGCACTGAGCCAGCGCCGGCCCTGGAGGCGCACCCACAGACGCAGGAAACGAAGCGCTCGGGGGTGGGGGCCAGCCCTGGGAAATCAGCATGGGCAGCTGAGCCCTCTGGCCCCATCTCAGGACCTACAGGAGAAGCAACCAGCTCAGGCGCCCACCAGGTGTTCATGGGCGCAGAAGCCGTCTCTGCGGCTGTCCGTGACTCAGGGGAGGAAGGGCCGGCCCCAGCCAGGTGCAGCCCAGCGCCTTTCGAATTTTGTTGTTTATTTGAGAACTAGATCTGATTTGAGTTCCAGAATTATCTCTGGCCGGACCAGTCATTTCTGATGCAATGATTCACTCATTTCAGGGGCACTTCTCCCGAGGAGCCTAAAGGCAGACTCCCTGTCCCCACCAAGCCCGCCTTCTAGAAGGAGGACCATCTGCAGCTCTCACTGTCCAGATGAAGGCTGGCAGCTCCTGCCTCGCCGTGGCCACGGCATCTCTGCCCTGTGGCCAGCACAAGGCCGCCTATTCACACCAACAGGCAGAATTATGAGTGTGTCTTCCTGGGTGACTAAATCAGAAACTGGCTAGGAAAACTTCTTGGAAAGTTTTGAGTTCAACAACAGATCGGTGCTCTGAAATTTTCAGATAGAATCAAGACGTGCTTCTTTCAAAAGTTTTTGATCCACTGACAACTACATCTCAGAGCTAACACCTGGGAGGTGCACAGAGCGGGAAGTAAAGCGGGGGGACCCGAGTTCAGTTCATGTACTCACCCCGCCTGAGGACTGGGGACCATGAGCGCGACACGCAGGCAGAGACGGCTCTTAATTAACTACTGGGGTCAGGGCCTCCCGTGGCCGAGGGGTTAAGTCCTAGCTATGACCGCTGTGGCCTGTTCGATCCCTGGCCAGGGAGTGACCGACTGACACAGCAGACCTCTCCTGTCTCCCGCTGCTCCCCTCAGCAGTGTGTTTCCGTCCATCTGCCTGTTCTGCTCCCCGCTCTTTGGTGACTCCTCTTAACCCCGCATCTCTGGCCTGCACCCCAGTTCTTCTATGAAAAATGAAATAGGTAAAGTAGACTTCTGGAGTTGCCAGCGCCCACGTTCGCAGCCTTGAACTCTGCCGACGCTGTCATTGCCTCAACCGGAGAGCAACAACTGTTGACCGGCACGTTGCAAACGCTGCAGCGTACCCGGTCAACGTTACCTCCAACAGGGACCCTAATCCCACATCACCATCACCAAGCACTGAGCGAGCAGGCCAGTCGGAACGCACTTTTGTTTTGCACCCGGGTGACCACAGCTGGACGCGGTCAGCCTGCCGCACCATGCCTTCTGCTCCCAGAGAAGCCAGCCTGAGCGCCTCGGCCTGTGTCCTGTGTCCACCGTTCAGCAGCAGACACGGTGAACGCCGGCCGGCAGCGGGGGCTCACAGGGGCCTCCTCGAGCCCGCCCCCAGCCCATCGGCTCCCCGCCCAGCGCCTGCGGCAGGGAAGCTGAATGTTGGGACCAGCCTAACAGTTCTGTGGGGGCCTGTGGCCCACGGGGTGACTGCGCAGAAATAGTCCTTGCAGGTCGACGCTTGAAACACGTTTCTTGACTTCGAGTCACCCTGTCTCTGAGATGCGTTTTAGTTACAGAGCCAACAGTGAGGTTTTTGCAGCTAGCTCAGTTGATCTGATTTCAGCGTCTGACGAGATTGTTGTGATTAAATTCTAGGTAACTCGGAGGGAGCACAATCAAGATGAAGAAACGGTTTCTCGGGCCGCTCCACCACTTCTTCGAAACATCACCAAGTCCGTGGCCTGACCTCAGAGAGAAGGGGCCCGTCATTCCCTGCTGTTTTCATCTGAGCCCCGGCAGGATGGACGTGCGTAGTGGGGCCCAGGAAGAGGGCGGTGAATGAGTGAATATGGCTCCCTCTTCGGGGAGCAGCCTGCCAGCTGGATGGGGTGGGGGTACATGCCCTGAGGGCGGGCTCGCAACTCAGGCACCAAGCGGAAGCCACAGGGGGAGGCGGCTGGCGTGGACGGCACCAGGTGACTTCCCAGCCCATGCACCCAGTGCAGGTCATTAAAATGACGCACTCCAGACACCGGGCAGGCCAAAGAGACAGGCCGTGGGCACCAGTCGGCGCTGGCCGTTACAGGACAGCTTGTTAAGGCTTCGGCAATAAAAATCGGCTTAGATGCCGAGCCCCGGCCACCCGCCCTTGCAGGGCTCACGAAGGCACGGCGCCTGGGGAGGGCAGAAGACACGGAGCTCACCCTCCCTCACTCGCACCCGGTGCCTCTCGAGACAACGAAGACCTCTGAGGAGGAGAATGAGCCGCATGGGAAGAGCAGACACGCAGCCTCCTCTGTGTGCACCGAGTCAAGGGGCCGCCTCAGGAAGCAGGCAGTGCCCCAGAACATTTAAAACCCCTCTCCGAGAAAAGAAAACAGAAAGGTATCCTGAAAAGCCTGCCTGGGGCAAAGACACAGCAGGCCGGGATGAGGGAGCCTCAGGAAATAAACAAGCAAATGCAGCCCCAGCAGCAGGAGAGAACAGCAGGCCTGGAAGGTTCTCAGCGCCTCTGACTCAGCAGAGACCCTTCCCGGAACATGAAGAAGTCCCAGGCGCTGAATGTTGAGGAAGAAGATCACACAGGGAGGGGGTGGAGAACAAGGCCATTAAAAACTATCCCCAGGGGCCTCCCTGGTGGCGCAGTGGGTTAAGCAACGCACTATGAAGCAAACCGCAGCCACTGCAGCACGAGTTCGATCCCTGCGGCCGGCCAGGGAGGGGCCCCACATGGCGCAGCAGACCTCTCCTGCCTCCCCGCTGCTCCCCTCAGCAGTGTGTATCGGTCAGTCTGCCTGTTCTGCTCCCCACTCTGTCTCTGGTGAGTCCTCTCACCCCCTGCACCTCTGGTCTGTACCCTGCTCTTGTGTGCATAAATAAATCTTTAAAAAAAAAGAGGAGACCCCTGGACAACAGCAGGCTGCGAGGAGAGGAAGAGGGGAAGCAGGGTTGTCAGACATTACTTAGCTCTCTCCGTATCATTTCCTGTGTCAGTTCACTCCTGGATGTCTTGAAAAATATCCTTGTTTCGAAATAAGGAAGCTGAGGTTTGAGAAACCACAGTGGTGTGCCGTGGGTCGAGTTACCAAGCAGGGGCCTCTGCCCTCGGATGGAGATTTCAGCAGCTTGCCTAAGCCTGCCCTCCGGTGCACCTCAGCTTTGGTTTTATTTATTTGATTGACTGATTTATGCATGCAAGAGCTGGCGTACAGCCCAGAGGCACGGGAGGTGAGAGAAGTCACCAGAGCGGGGAGCAGAACAGGCAGATCCATGGAAACACACTGCTGAGGGGAGCAGCGGGGAGACAGGAGAGGTCCGCTGCACCCGTGGGTCACTGCCTGGCCAGGGATCGAACTCACAGTGCTGAGCCACGGACGCTTCACAGTGCGGCGCTCACCCCGCTGCGCACCCAGGGAGGCCGCACCTCAGCTTTTTAGACTCCAGGTGTGTGTGGTGGGCTGGAGTGGAGCAAGAAGCTGTCAAACTGTCACCTGCGGGTTGCCAGCGGTGTCTCAAGAGCGCAGGGCTGCATGACGCAAGCGCGGCCCGGAGGCTCATAGGAAATCTTGTCTTTCCCTTTCAAGCCCAGGAGAGGTCCACACAGCAGAAAAACACGCGCGAGGGGGTGTCCAGCAGCACGTGAGGGAGGCCTGAGGTTCAGGGGCCCAGAAATCTGTTCGAGCAACTCCCCTCTCTTGCACTCACGGGCACTGAGCTGTGCCAAGGGACAGGAGCCTAGGAGCTTAATGTCGGGGAGTCCAGTAAGCCCAGTGCTTGGATTGGATGGCGTAGGGGCAGAGAAAGGCGTCAGGCTTTTCCGCCCTCCCGCCCTGGGTGTGCTGACGGACACCTGCAGCGCTGCACGCGTGCCTGGGTGGGCGTGCGCAGGGGGGCGCACCTGGGCTGAGACACGGGCGTGTGAGGGCGGCGTCATGAGCACGCCAGAGGAACGAGAACGAGAGCAGCAGAGCAGGAGAGCAGAGGAGAGACAGAGGCAGAGAGAAGAAAGAAACAACAACCCAGAGAGGGGAGATGTGGGGGGGCTGGGCCTGCCAGCCTCCCGGCCCCCCGCCCGCCGTGTCCCTGGTCACCTCTGATGATAAAAGCATAAAAAGCCACCGAGGCTCCAGGCCTCCTCCTTGGCCCGTCTGCCCGAATCATGGCGAACCTGCCCTGGGCCCTGCTGGCGCCACCGACGGGAAGGAAAAGCCACAGGCGCGCTGGGCCCTCCCTCCCTCTGGCCGGGGCTCGGCCGCTACCGCGAAATTCAGAAGCCGTTTTCCAAGCTCGAAGTTTCTCACTGGCCTCTGCGATTCCGAGCAGACAAGCACTCCTCCCCTCTGGGATTTCCCGGGGGTCCTGGTGACCCCCGCACCTACGGCAGCCCTGTCCCTGCGTTCTCAGGGAACCCGCCGGAGCCTGTTCCCGCTTTGAACAGCGGGGACGCGAGACAAATGGGCTCCTTCTCGTTTTCAGAATGGTTGTTCAAAAATACCTACTCCATGTTAAAAACCAAGCTAAGCCCCAGGACACCAAGGCACAGACTCGGTCTCACGCTCACAGGAAGCAGACACGTTTCTTCGTTGGGGTGTGAGATAAGTGGTCTTCCGCCCCCAAAGGCTTTCTTTGAGCCACGCGGGATCACTCTGAAGTTCCCTGCATTACCACCAAGTCCACTTCTCCTGCAGGAGATCACTTCAGCTCTGAGAACGCAGACGTGAACCCCTGGTTTAGCTGCAGCTCGGCTGTTGAAACTTAGTAAATCGGGCCCCCCTGGTGGCGCAGCGGGTTGAGCGCTGCACTGTGGGGCTTCTGCAGCCACGGTAGCGGTAGCACGAGTTGGATCCCCGGCCAGGGAGGGGCGCAGCAGACCTCTCTTGCCTCCCCGCGGCTCCCCTTAGCAGTGGATTTCAGTCCATCCGCCTGTTCTGCTCCCCACTCTGTCTCTGGTGTGTCCTCTCACCCCCTGCACCTCTGGCCTGTACCCCAGCTCTTGTGTGCATAAATACATAAATCTTTAAAAAAAGTTTTAGTAAATTTAAAAATGCACTCTAAGCGTGTTCATGACAGTAGCTGTTAGTCTGGAAAGGCAGCTCCGCACTGGCCACAGTAAGCACCTCCAGGCCGAGTGGGCCGCGATCAGTGGTTTGTCAGGGACGACCTCCCAGGCCCGCCCGCGCCTCACCTGTCCTCGAAGCACACGGTGCACTTCCAGGCCCCGGTCCGGCGCAGGAACACCTGGCACTGGGAGCAGACGCGGTGGCTGCAGCCCTGGCACACGGCGCCCCGGTTCAGCAGGTGCCCCAGTGCCCGGCGGCAGCGGGCACAGGACTTCTCTTGGTACTCCCGGCTCGTGCTCTTCGCCCCTTTCCAGCGGAGATGCTGCAAGTGTGTCTTCAGTTTCCTGCAGCCCAGAGGGGTGAGTGTAGATGGGTGAGGAGGAAGGACCTGCCCCCCCACACACACGGCCAACAGAAGCTCCGCGGCAAGAGCAAGGGGGCTCTGGTGCCAGCACCCCCGCCCAGATTCCAACTTGGGATGCTGTGCATCCGGGACCTCGGGGGCAGAGGCTTCTTAGAAGAGCTTACTCAACTGTGAGACAGAGCTGAGAACACCTTATCTCTAGGGTTGTCACGAGAACTCAGTGGCAAAGCACAAGCCCAGAGGAGGAGCTGGCTGGCGACTTGTTCTGGGCTCATCCCTTTGTGCCCAGTGAGAGTTACAATGGTCAGCAGGAACGGTGTGAAGAAGGAAGAAGAAAGAGAATGGTGTTAATTCTAATGTGCAAAGCATGTTAGAGCTGTAATAGATCCCTGCTGGTGTCTTAAGTCACCTGGTAAAATTATTTCACTGGTGCTGTTTTTGCTTCAGCTTTTTTATGAGTGGTTAGCGGCCCCCGGTTCCTAGTTCCCTCAGACATCAGCCTGGTGCGGAGGAACGCTGCCCCCAGAAAGGAGTCGTTCCAGAACGCTCCTTGACGAAACGTCCGTGTCACTTTCGGGGTTTGCTCTGCCGCGGGCGCTCTCTGGAGCCAGTCTCCTGACCGGTCCAGACCGCTCGCTGGCGCTCAACGTGATGGTTCTGGTCACAGAAGGATCTTTGCTCTTCAAAGAAAACCCCTTTTTGTTCAGCACGTCCTAGTTTTTAATTGAGTGTTTGGGGATAACAAGGGAGACTAGAAAAAGAACATTGTCCCTTTTGATTAACCAGAAAATATCCCCCTCCTTCCGGCTTTGGCTGTGCAGACTTTTGCTGCGTGTGTGTGTTTTTCTTGGCCGGCTCTGCAAGCGTTCTGCCATTAAAAATAAAACCAAACAACCTAGTCCATTGACTCCTAACCCTCCATCCTCCAGAAACAGACAACCGAGCTTCACTGTATCTAGAGCCGGGTCCTGCAGCTGACAATAGGCCATTTGGGCCGGCCTGGTGGCCCTTAGTCAGTGTCGATCAAACACGTGTGCGCTCAGCAGGGGGGGGCAGGCACTCCTGTTGACAAGTCCTTCCAACCAGGGAACAGGCTGGGCCGGTTCGGATTTTTACCCCCCAGCCAGGGAGACAAACAAGCCAAGGAAAGACAGGAATGAGTCCGGGGACGTTTGCACCGTCAACCTCCACCACCAGCAACTAGGGAAGCCTTAACTGGAGGGGCACACAGGAATCTGGAAGTGTCCCTCATCACCTTTTCACAAAGCAAGCAAACGGGAAGGTAGCCAGAAAGACCGCAAAGCTAAAAAGGCATCATTTACAGCGCCCGAAGCAGCCGCCACCTCCTGACCAGCTCCTCTTCAGCAGGGGGCAAGGGCCCCCGCCCGCCTTCAGACCCTTGTCAGAGCAAATGCTGAGGGGCAGTAAGTCCCAGCCACAGGAGCAGCAGCCTCGGGCAGAGCCAGCCAAGCCCCAGCCCCACCCCCACCCCAGTTTGAAAGGCAGCCTACCGAATCCTTTCCTCCTCCGCCTTCCGCACAGCGCGGTCTCGGTACAGCACCTGCAGGATCGCCTCGCGCTCCGGTTCCTGGAGGCTGCTCAGGCTGACTGCTTGGGCCATCGCCTCTCTTCTCCGGGGCGCCCTGGAGGCTGCGCTCTGACCTGCGCGGGGGATCTGCTCCGGTTTCGCTGGCGGCTGTGTTGCGTGTGGCTCCTTCTGCGCCCTGGTCACCTCGTCACCCTCCCGGGAGAAGACAGCCCCAAGAAGCCGTCCTTTGCTCCGCCGCTCTGCACAGCCTCAGGCCACCTCCACGCTGGGCCCTCCCGCGGCCTCTGACATCCGGTGAGGTCGCGCGTCTCTGAGGTTTGGGCAGATATTATAAATTATGCAGGACTCCAGCAGATGACTTGTGCAAGATGTAGGAAGGCCCCAGTCTGAGGGAACTGATGTGCCACAGGACGAGTGTCCGGGACCGCGGAAGCTCGCCGTGGCCCTCGAGGCGCCGGGGTCAGCAGCTGGCCTCATCGTCCCGCCGGAGGGGACCTGCGGGTGCCACACAAAGCGGCATTATTCCCCGCCAGGCCCGCCCCCAGCGCTGCTCCCAAAAGGAGAAAGTGCTGTATCTACTCAGACCTTCTGCCCTGGGGATAATGCAAGCGTTTCAATTTTATTACATCGGCCTCCTCATCTTTCTAAAAGCCTTAAATTCCCAAACTTGAAATGTTTCTCATTGGAGCTGTCTCTCCAGGGGTGCGCGGGGGAAAGGTCTGTGTTTAATGTGCATCATTCTAATTACAAACGCATTAGCAGAATGACGTTCTCAACTGTGAGCTATTCCTTTTACAATTAGCTTCAGAACTCAAAAGATTTCGATCAATTAGGGAGGTGGCACGGAAAGGGCCGGCACCTCCGTTTATCAATAATTGATGGTCGCTAATAGTCTTCGGGACCACCGCGCGGGGCCTGCTGCTGCTGTGCTGGTCTGTGCACAGCCTTCCAGGACCTTCTTCTGCCAGTGACTTGGGGCTCACATGCCCTGAGCGGCTCCTCCCCCAACCAAGGAAGATGGCGTCAAATTGATAAGACCTGGGGAGATGTATAAGAAGAATACAGAAAACGCAGCAGATCAAGTCAGTACTTACCCTGAGGCCATTTTGTTATCAATCACTTCATCGAGAGTGACTTCCTTTCGGTGCTTCCCAGGCAAAGTCCCCCATCAGATTGCAACAGAAACCTCCGCCCTTAATGTTTGAGCCACTTGCGACCAGCAAAGGGGGGTGAACGGTTCCCAGGGCTCTTTCTCTTCCAGCAGAGGCTCTACCCTTTGGCCCTTAACCTTTGGGAGTCGGGTGACGTCCGCGCATTCGAATGCCTACGATGAAACACACTGGCTGGGTCACAAAGGAAATCAACCACTACGAAGTGCGAAGTGCGTTTTCCTGGAATGTGTGAGCTCTCTTTACTGATGCGTGGGCGCAGACAGTGAGCGGACATCTCCCACGGGGCTGTGTCCCGCTGCGAGACACCTGCACTCACAACGCCCACCAAGACCGAGCGCCCGCTGACGCCCGCCGGTGGTGCCACATCCTGCCAGTTCCACTGGCACCTGGTGCTGAGTGGAAGGAAATGCTACGTTGGTTAGAGGTCCATGCAAATAAATATGTGACCTTTTCCCCCATCCACATTTATGAACTTACAGGTTAAGGACCCTGATTGAGGAGATTCTATCTGTATTAGTCAGTTTCCTTTGTAAGGTATAGTTGAAATATATTGCTTACCCAAACTGTAGGGGCTGCGTGAGGAATAGAAGGCCCCAGGGCTGGAAAGGGGTGTTCTTGGCTTCTAGTCTTTTTTTTTTTTAAAGATTTATTTATTTATTTATGCACACAGGAGCCGAGGTGCGGGAGGTGAGAGGATTCACCAGAGACAGAGCGGGGAGCAGAACAGGCAGATCCATGGAAAAACACTGAAAGGGAGCAGTGGGTGAGGCAGGAATGGTCTGCGGCACCAGGCGGGTCCCCTCCCTGGCTGGGGATCTAACTCACACTGCTGAGATGCAGATGCTTCACAGCACGGTGCTCAACCCGCTGCGCCACCAGGGGAGGCCCTTGGCTTCTAGTCTTCAGGAAGGAATTATCAACCTGCCCTTAAAAGGTTTCCTGAGTACAAGGTGGGCAGATGATGGAGTGGCCAGGGCTCTGGACTCCAGCCCAGTCTGGCCGGCAACTGACCACAGCGCCGGGAGCAGAACCTCCACCTCCTTGGACCCCAGTCCCCAGAGCAATATCAGAAAGTAGCAGATCTTACTTCCCTGGAACTCCTAGCCCCTGGCAAAGGGGGAAACCGTCTGGAACAGCATGAAATCAAGTTCTACGAGGGAAGGCAAAATGAGCCCTCACATCACGACCAGCTTAGTGGCCACTCCTTCTGAACTCGCCCTTCGATTCTTCTGGCTGTCTTCTTTCTATTCCACCGATCGTACCACTGAGCCAGTTGGTGTGATTCTCAAGTGTTTTATTTCTTTTTCTTTTTTACAGGTTTTTCATGTCCACGGGAGTCAAATTTATATTTTCCTAGATAATCATTAGTTTATGGAGATTATAAGACTGCTTTCTACAAGGTTGTATACAGCAATTTCTTATAATAAATATAATCTCTTTTGTACCTGTGGTTAAACCTGTTACCTTCCCTATGCAGTGTGTATGCTTTCTGTCTTTTGTCTTTAGTTACTAGTCTTGCCAATATTTTATTTTTTAATCTTACTATTTGTCTTTAGGACAGGTATTCTTAAAATTCTTCTGTATCATTTTTACCCATTTTCCCTCAGTTTATGTTTTATTAATATCTACCTTTATCTTTACTCTTGTTACATTCTCTTGTTTTTTAAAAACTTAGCTGCTAGCTTTATGCATAATAGTTAACCTTCCTGCTTTCTTTTTTCTGTCTGTATTAATTTTTATGATGAGCCTGTATCTTTTTCCCCTTCAAATTTGAATCTCTTCAAATTTTTTTAAATGAAGATTTTTCACTAATTTGAAGCGGCAGATGTACTTCATACTGATTGCAGCTTCTATTTACAATAGCCAGGGTTATAAGTGTCCACTGACAAATGACTGGATAAAGAAGAGACGATCTAAACACACCCAGGGAATATTACTCAGCTATAAAAAAGGTAAGTTCCGACTATTTGCAACAACATGGATAACCCTAGAGGGCACTCTGCTTAGGAAATAAGCCAGAGAGAGGCAAACACCATAAGCCAGAGAGAGGCAAACCCCGTACGATTTCACTGTTATGTGGCACGCAGAGAAAACAAATGAACAGACGAGCTAAATGAAACAAAAATAAACTTCTCGAGTATAAGACCAATTAGTGGCCACCAGAAGGGAAGAGGGAGGGTGGATAAATCCAGGAAGAGGGGGACAGTGGTGGAATGAAGAACTGGCCACTTAGCAGTGAACTTAATGCAGTGCATGCACATGTCGATTCTCTATGTATACCTGAAGTGCATATAAAGCTGTGACACAATGTTACTTCAATTTAAAAAATATAATAGCATTTTTAAAACTTTGCACTTGGTTCAAATCATGCACCTGTGAGACGAGTTTCCTTCTAGACAGCTCGATGGCTTCCCCCTCTGTCCTTCGGCTCCCATCTTGAGCAGGACCAGCAGCATCCCGGCTGGAAATGACCCCGGCAGGACTCACACACGTGTGCACTCGTTCAGGTGGCTCAGCAGGTGCATCCCGGGCATACAGGACTCCTTCTCATTGAAGACATTCACGGCACCCGCTCACGGTGCTGCCCGGAGACTCCGTGGAAGCGCCCTAGCCACGGACAAGTGGAAGCATGTCCTCCCCGGTGCCCTCACTCCAAGCCACAGGAAAGTAAGGTTCAGTCTGTCCCTGGAGCCATCCACCTGTCACTAAGTCAATATTTGTCGAGCACCGACCAAGCGCAGGGCGCTGTTCAGGTGATCAGGACACAGGGCTGGACTGACGGTTTGTAGCCCGCCTCCTACATCTAGCGAGGATACAACAGTTCATAGCTAAAGCATTTAAAGACCAATTAACATAAAGTTGGAGAAACATCGGCTGCCGGAGGGAGCAGGGGCAGGTCCCCCCTCCCCCCGGGAAGCTGTCAACTTGGGGTACTCGAGACTTCAATGTAAATTGACCTCTCTGGTAGTCCAGGCGAAACAAAACAAGGAAACAAAACAGAAAACCAAGACGGTATCTACGGCACCAATAAACCCAGAGAGGGACAGAAGGACCTCCTGGGGGTGGGGGCACGCGGAGGAGAAGGAGTCGCTTGGGTGGGCTGCGGTTGACAGAGACAGATGCGCCTCGTGTGCCACTGCTGCAGCCGCTGCGGATTCAAGCTAAGCTAAGGCACCGAGAAACCCACCGGAAGCGTTTCAGATGCGGACCGGACGCGAGTGTCTGGGTTCCGAGTTGGCACGGGCAAAGCGAGAGAAACCGGAGGCGTGGGCTGGCTCCTCGTCCACACTCTGCTCGTCTTGACGTTCCGTCTCCAGCCTTGCTTTTGGCTCTTCCGTGCACCTTCCGTCCAGGCTCTCTGCGGCTGGCCTGAGACGTCATTCTTACTTCACCCAGGAGGACGTGTCTCCAGGTCTTTTCTAAACAAGACGTGACTTTTTGAGACAAGGACGGTTCTGCCGCAAGCTGCCCCCAACGCCATCGGCATCAGATTTAACGAAAATGCCAGAAGGGGCCTTCCCTGGGGGTCCAGCACCTCCTCGTGCAGTTGGCTCGGTGGCTTGGGCACTCCACTTGCACGCGGGAACCGGAGCTGCTTCATCCTGTGGGGCACACGCAGGACTCCAAGGGGCCAGCACCTCACTCGTTTCTGTGGCTCTGGGGGGTCTGGGGGGACTTGTGACCAAGACTGTCTTGAACACCCATTCAAGTGCTGAAGACCTTGCAGGTGATTCGATTAGAAAAGATCATAATTGTCTGGCGAGAGCACAAAATGCGTCTCACAGAGCTTAATAAACTCTGGGCCTTCCAGACTGCAGCTACAGTCTAAGCTGAGGGAAGGCCACTTCGTTTCATTTAGAAAGTGAACGAGGGCGGTTTATTGGTCAGACAGGTGTCTCCAAGGCAACACTGCTGGTGCTCTCTGTCAGTCCGGGCGCCGGGTCCCATTCAGCTTGATTCTGGGCGTGCCGCTCGGCCTCCCTGTCTCCCCCTGCAGTCCACCTGTTGCACCACGACTCGCTGTCCCTTTGTCTCTGCCTTTATTGTGGGAATGGCATGACGTGTCGTCACGGGTGGTATTATCAGTATTGCAAGGAGGTTATGCGGGGCAAGAGTTGCAGTTTCAGGTGGGAAAAGGTGTCAGCCGCAAACGCTTCCCAGAGCGAGCGCTGGGGCCCACAGGTTTAAGAGTCGGAGGACGCGATCAATCCTCAGGACGCTTCAAACTAAATTATTTATTCTCTTGTTTATTTTGCAACACGTGGCTGGGCTGGGCATGAGGGCAAGAGGGGCGGAGGGGAAGTTGGGTGGGTCTGGGCACTTGGGCTGACGGCCGAGTACTCAGCGCACAATCCCAGGCCTGACTTCCAGGTTACAACTGAGGCTCAGAGAGTCTTTTCAAACAGAAGCGATTTGCACTATTTCAACTGCGTGTTTTCGACCCTCCTGAACCAAACGGGCGTCTGTCCGCGTCTGCCCCATTAAGCTAGTATCTGAACGCTCCACGTTTTTATCAACAGCTGACTTGAAGGTTCTACTCTGAGATCCAAACCACTGAAAATGATTCGCTAACACCACTCCCAGGTCCTGCCCATACGTCCAAGCCCGGTGCCCTGGACGGGGACGGCAATTTACATTTGTTTAATTGGGGGGGTTCTTCAGTGAACCTCTTAGTCGTGGTGGCCGGTGGGGGCGCAAGCAGCGGAGGCCGGCGGTGCGCCCCGGCACGCGCGGGGAGGAGGCCCACCGCAGATGCGCCTCCGGTTCCCTGTGCCCGCCAGAAGCCACAGCGTGTTCTCACCCTCCTCGGTGATGGCCGAGGCGGTGCCTTCTCTCGGGTGCTTCTGACTTGGTGGCGCTCTGGAGTTAAAGGTGGGGGTAGGAAAAGAATTGCCCCACATCTCCGGGCCAGTTTGCAAGCTCCTCGCGCTCTTGGACGGCGAACGAGGAGCGCCAGCGGCACCTGCGACGCCACTCGCGGGCCCGGAGCTGGCTGTCCCACGACCGCGACGAAGACCGCCGCGGCACCAGAGGGACGGCGGTGACGGCCCAGCGTGACGGTGGCCCCGGGAGAAAATGGACACCGAGAGATGCGCCCGGGACAGGGACCCGACGCCGCTAGAGCATGTCGTGTGCACGCGCCTTTCGACCCACCACTGAAAGCCCTCCCTTCCCCTGCCCCGCCCTCCCCTCCCCTGCCCTGCCCTCCTCTGCCCTGCCCTCCCCTCCCTGCCCTGCCCTCCCCTCTCCTGCCCTCCCCTCTCTTGCCCTGCCCTCCCCTGCCCTGCCCTCTGCCCTCCACTTCCCCACCCTGCTCTCCTCTGCCCTGCCCTGTCCTCCCCTCCCCTGCCCTGTTCTCCTCTTCCCTGCCCTCCTCTCCCCTCCCCTGCCCTGTTCTCCTCTTTTCTGCCCTGCCCTCCTCTGCCCTGCCCTC